>VZSF01000232.1:70127-155560 GCA_013398295.1 Chionis minor
AACATACTCTCTTTTCTTGTTGTGGTTTTTTTGGTGGGGCTTTCCCCCCCCCAAATAAAGTTTGTGACCACGCTGGAAATACCTTTCAAAAGCGGTGTGGGCAGGACAGGCGGCACACGCCATCCTCCAGCGCAGCCCAGGCTCCCGCAGCCCGTTTGGGACAGAGCCAGGGGCCACGCCGCAGCCGGCAGGGACAGAGTGGGACGAGGTGCTGGGGTGAACACCGAGGGGCGCGGGAGAGGCTCTGAGGGGTGGAGGGGGAGTGAGGGGAAAGGACCCAAAGAGGTGGATGCTGCGGGTCACACCTGGGATGTGCTGGGAAGGCAGGCGTGGAGGGAGAGTCCCGGGGCAAGCGGGGCCGCACGGTGTGACCGATCTCGGTGGCAGAGGTCTGCGAGCCATGGGTTTCGCTCAGGTAACGCTAATCAGCAGGCACGTGGTTGGGGTTTTTTTTCCCCCCACCTGAGGATGTGAAACCACTTTTAAACTATAATTGGAGTAAAAGAGGTATTAAAGGTCAGGGTTAAGGTAACAGAGTTGTATGTGAGGCCTAAGCGAGGCAATAGGGTTAAAGAGTGAGGTTTTCAGTTCCCTAGCGTATTTTTAGGTTTTAGGTACCCAGGGGAGGGGCAGGGAGGCTGGGGTAGGTCAAAGAAAGGCCAGGAGGCTTTGATGTACTCCCAATACAAGGCAATGCTTGGATGTTGCTCTGGGAGCAAAAGCTGATGAGATAGACTCCTGTGGTCATTTCTGAAATAAATCCTAAAAGGGAAAAAAAAAAAAAGGGGGTTATTAAGTAGCTAATGTGACCTGGAAAGTTGTACCGTTTGGGGTTTTTTTGTTTATTCAGCTGGAGGATTTTTTTAACATTGATTTCTCAAAATTTGACACAACCTCAAATATGTTGGTAAATAAGCGAAAAAAATAAAAAATCTGTTACTTGTGTTTAAAATGAAGTATTTTTTTTCTCCTTTTGGAGCAAGGCAGCTCGAACACTTGCACTGTGCTAATCATGCCTGAAGGCCAAGAATTCAGAGGGATAAGCCAAGGGCACAGCCACAGCCAAGTGAAATAAAAAAAAATTAAAAAAAATTAAACAGCGCTAATTGCAGACGACGTTATAAAGTTATTTGAACTGCAGAGCCAAAGGGGAGACAGCTTGTGCTCCTCACAGTGTGTCCACTCCTCTCTCCAGCCTCCATCCCTGCCCTCACCGAGACCTGCAAAGCATTCCCCACCACCGTGCCGACCTGGAAGGGAGGAGAAAACAGCACTGCCATCGCAGCCTGCCCTTCCCGCAACCTGCCAGTGCAGCAGGAGGCAAATCTGTACGTGGAGTGAGCGAGAAGCGAGGAGGAAACGATCCAGATCCCTGCCATGAACCGGCTGGCAGGTACGTTCCCGACTTGCTGCTGCTGGACGGCGGGAGCATGCCACGAGTGCCCGAGGTGCCCTGGAGGGCTAGCAGCATGCGTGGCAGCGCTGGAAGCCCAGCAACAGGCAGGGGCAAGAGGCGGTTGTTGGAATTTTTTCTACCCCAGCAGCTCTATGTGCTTCCAATGTAAAACCCAAGCAGCCAGAAGATGCTCTTCCAGGCAGGAGCTCCTCCATGGTTGAAGCCTCCGTTCCCGCACTGAGTCTGAATCCCAGCGCCTCGGGGCATCGCCCCAGCCTTGGCACAGCCTCGGCACCAGGGAAGATTTCCCCTGTCATTTTATGGCTTCTCTGTGCCAGTACAGCAATAAACCAGGCTGCAATAGAAGGAATAAGCTCTCCTTCTGTTTCTGCTTGTGAGAGGGAGGGAAAAGGTACAAACTGCAAGCAGGGAGGTCCCCATCCGATCTTGTATCCTTCAGCAAGTCTTGCTCCTTGTTTGGCCCCAACTTTGCTACCATTTTTATACTGACTGAATCTCCTTTGATCTTTTTTAATTATTTTTTTTTTCTACCCTTCTGACTGCACGGGAGAAAGCTCCATGTTTATCCCACTCCTTGTCTCTCGGGCAATCTCCCTCAACCTGCTTGTGGTGGGGAGGCAACGTGGCTGCCAGCGCGCCAGGATGCCAGCAAGGCAAGGAGGTGAAGGGGGAAGAGAAGGAGGCACAGGCATTTGTTGGGAAGCGGAATAAAGAAGTGGGGAAGAGGAAGAAATCTAACATGCACACATTGACTAGCATGGGCTTGCTTCTGCTTGGCCCACGATGCAATTACCTGACTTGGAGGCTGGCCAAGGCTCCCAGGCTAAGTCCCTCTGCACTTGTGCAAAGTGCTGTCAGAGCTGCTGGGACCATGAATAGTCAGGGCTTCGGCAGTGCATCTCATGCAAAAAGGAGAAAAAAGGGAAGGGGAAAAAAGAAAAAAAAAAGAGACAGGGCAGGGACTGAATGGGCTTATTTTCACACAACTGCGATTGTTTTGTTGATGCGGAAAGGTAATTAAAAAAAGTTCTGATTTCAAACGTGCCACAGAATTCCCAGAGCCCAGAGGCTGCTGCTTAGAGGCAGATTAATCACACTGAATTCTCCATCTAGATATTGCATGCACTCCAAACTCCCACCGCTAATAGCTCTAATATTCTCCTCAGCGTGTGCATGCTGCTGGTGTTATGTTCCAGGAATATTAATTCCCCAACTCAAGCTCCTTTCGCTTGCGCATGTACCCTAAAGGCTTGCTGCTGGGCACCGGGAGATTATGGAAAAGAGAAAACAGGGCTAGAGGAGAACCGGGATGCAAAGGTACTGGCTGGAACTCCTCAAGGAAAGTCGTTAATGTTCTTTGGATAAGCATGCCATCCAAATAAAATCTACCTGAAGGCCAAGTTCTTTAAACAAAGCCAACTACACACGCACAAGATGGTTGAAATTAAAATAAGCTCCCAATGCTGGCTTTGTGTTACCCCCTCCCGCTACCCTGAGACTTACCCAAAATTTCAGTCCTATTAATTGTAAGCTCTGAACTAGGGGTTTCGTCTGTCTCTTCTGCTGGTGTCTTCCCCCAGCCTCCTTTACCCCCAAGCAAGGCTGCACGCATCTGAACTCTTGCTGCCACATGCTAGTAACAGTGAAAATGTAGCAGGTTGTAGCACAAGCATCCAAAGAGCAGGTAGCGCCTTAGACGGACAGCCCCTTCTACCCCTAGCAAAACCGTCCAGCCAGTAGGTTCACAGTCCACTGAAGGTCTCACTGCATGTCGAGGACCAGAAGGTGCTTCCCCGCGATCCTCGTTCTCCACGGAAAACAAAAAAGGGGAGGAGGAAGGCAGGAGAGAAACGGGTAATTTTTCTCTGAATTCAAATAACTGCCATTCCTAGTAAGCAGTTCAGTGTGTGTGTGTGATCTATATATATGGCCAAAAGGCCGGCTGCTAAGCTTTAAAACCAATGCAGACTTGAAAAGTACCATTTAAGATGCCTATGATGTGATTTTCAAAGCTGCTGAATGCCCAAAGCTCCTAGTGCCGTTCAGCGAAGACTGCAGGTAGTCGCCGGGTTAAAACACTGTTCCCTAAAACCAGCCACACCAGGACTCTGGAAACCACCATGCAGAAGAGACCTCAAAACGGATGGCGCTGGTCATGCTTCCATTTAGTAGGACTACTTGCATGACAAGAAGCTGTCGTAGGTATGATTTTCTTTGTCAAGCAGTCAAAATACGTATCTCCATGTAATCAGCATGCCTATGTCAGCGCTGGAAAATAAAAGGGAGTTTGCCCCTTTTGTTGCAGGCATTTCTGGTAAGCGCATCAGTATGGTACCTGAGCTACAGGTTAATTTGGATCTATAGACCAGCCCATCAGCTGTTTTAACAGCTCAGAACATCTTACCTAGTCTCTGGACTAAAACCTGCAACACCACAGTGCACAGGTGTAGGTGGTGGCCCTCTCCACACTCATGACAGGTCAAAGAGAAAAGGCAACATTTTTACAGGTGAACACTTTACAGGGGGCTCTTGGTGGTGGGAGAGAGACACATTAGAAGAGAGACATTTTGTTGAGTTTCCTGTTTCCCACAGATCATGCAGGTCTACAACCATACACATGTGAGCCTTCAACTCTCAGCCGATTCCTTAAACTTGGCCCCTGCTGCAGGGAGGGGGAGGACTGGACTCCAACCCAGGCACCGCCTGCGTAAGGCCCTTGGGGCTTCACTGCTGTGGCAGGAGAGGCATGGGCTTCCTTCCCTGTGATAAACTGAGGCATCACTCTGGGTAGCTTAGGTGCAAATCTGATCCTCTTTCTCTCTTTGTACACAAAGAATGAAGCTGATAGGGAAGCTGACATCTAAATCCTCACTATTGCACATCTGAGATAACCCCAGTTGTTTTTGTTTTTCAAGCTCAAACATATGAGAAGGGAGAAAGACAGAAGGATTTCAACCCTGGCCAAACCCTGTCGCCAGCCCCCTGAGTTACAGATCTATGAACTCTTACATGGGATGAGGGCTCTTTGCTTTTATCTCCCTGTGCAGCGTGTGTCCTCAGCCCTTTGCAAACAGATGTTTTGCCCTCCAAAAGAGAAAAGAGGGGGGGGGAAAAAAAAAAAGCGAGCATGAGCACAGAGCGGGGGGGGGGGGGAGGGGTAGACAGAGAGAGAGAGCATGAGCACGAATGCTGTCTGCAGATGTCAATCAGGACTTCAGTCTAGGTCTAACCTGCCAGTCCTGCAAAAGGAGGATACATGAATTTTCTAGTTGGATAGTCAGTATCATCAAACAAGAAAATTGTGAGGTGTGGATTGTAATGCAGTCTCACATTCAGTAAAAAGGCCTTGCTACACGGAGATGATGTGGGACTGAGGAGCCTATTCCTAGCACCTTAAAAATTAAAATTTCACTACAAATATTCTAAAGAAATGGTCAAAAATAGTACAGCATTTCAGACCGTTTTTGTAGAGCATGGTAATATTGGCAAGGGGGAAGTGATTGTAGGTAGAATACTGTCAGGTTTGGGGAAAGCTTTCTCTGCATTCTAAAAAATTATATGAAGGAAAATATTATTGGGAATGAAAGTCTAATGATTACAGGTATACAGAGAGTGTCATCTCTATCTTGGCGTTTAGCAGAAATCAACTCCCCCACGCCAACACCCTCCCCTCCAGCCACCCACCCTGATATTCTTCTTCACCACTTCCCACCCATTAACCCAGTACCTGCAGTGCAGTGTTCAAGTGGGACTGGCGGAGCTGCTGCCGCTGTCATCTCGTCGGAGCTGGCAGTCACCTGCCAATCTCGCCCCCACTTCCTCCTCCCCCCTGCTCCCCCCCACCCCTCGTCAGTGCAGCTTTCCCTGGGGATAGATCACTCTCCCCCCCCCACTCCAGCAGCCTGACAAATAACTACTGTTAACTCAATAATATCCCCCTCCAAGGTTTTTTAATTACCAGCCGTCTGCAGGGCATGAGGCTCGCACGTACAGAGGGAAAGGGGCCGGAGAGGCAGGTTAGCAACAGGGGGTCGGAGAGTTTGAGCTGGTGCGGGCTTTCTGCCAAGGGACGGGCTCCTTGCCCCCCATCCACACGTCAGGGCTGGCACAGGCAACCTGCAGACCCCCGCGGGATGCTGCCACCCCGGCAGCGGGCACAGGCACGCCGGCAGGTGCAGGAGTGGGTAATGTGCCGCTGTATTTGGGGAGCTGGGGGTGGAGGATTTGGTCCTGCCAGGGCTGATGCGGAAAGCTGCTCCTGCAGGACAAGGGCAGGCTCTGCTACACCAGCTGAGGAAGCAGCATCCAGGACAGCGTTTGTTTATATGGCATTTTAAATGGGTAACAGAAAAAAGCAGGGGGGAGGGGAAAAAAAAAAAAACACACCCAGGTGCATTTCTGTTTGTACATCTTCACCAAATACATCTATCTTTTCACATACAAAAAGGCCTTTTTTTTTGCCCTTGCAAGAGAATAGTCTTATTTTGGCTTTTTTTTTCCTTCTGAAAATTCATGGGTCTGTGGCCTGAGAGGCTTTTTCTTAGCCATGAATTAAATGGACAGGGCTTACTGAACTTTCAAACAAGCTCTCCACCTAATATTTGTTTGTTCACACCCATTTACACTCCCTTGATTTTTAACAGGTCTGAATAAGGCTTATTTTTTTAAATCATCGGTTAATGAAGTTTTATCTGAATAGTCATAAACCTATTAGTGCTCAAGTTGTCCATCGAATCTCCCCCTCCCCCCCAGAGGTTAAACAAGACCAGAAATCCTTTTGTACTTGAAATAACACGCTGGGAAGAAAAGAAGCAAAGGAGGATAAAAAAGCCCAAGCCCCACATTTGGTCCTTTTAAAAATCATAAAGAGACATTGGAAAAGAAGCATAAATGCTAGGCCCCCCCCCCCCCCCTTCTCCTCCCTCTCCCTCCTTTGTAGGTCACCTTTACTATGAAGACATTGATGCTTCAAGTCTGCATTTGCTTAAATCAAAAGAGTAAGTTAAACACCCCAATCAGGTAACCACTATACCCCACTAGGCGGGCAATGACGGGGAAGGGGCATCCATCCCAGCACTGGGGAAGGAAGCACCCTGTGTGGGGCGAGGACTGGGGTCCTCTGATGCAGGAGTAGGGTNGGAAGGGGCAGGTGCTTTCAGAGCGGAACAAGTTTGAGGGCACGGCACCAAACCTGCTGGGCTCGGCTGGAAGGGCAGCAGGCAGACATGTTGTGCTGAGGGATGGCCCAACACCGGCCTCTGCAGCCCAGGAAGGGCTGAGGGCGGCAGCTAAGGAGGAAGAGTGCGGCGCGGCAGCCCAGGAGCCCTTTGGCAGCTGCCCCTCTGCCCCGGGGGAGCATCCTGGCAGGCGAGAGAGCCCCCACTCCCCTGAAATAAACAGCAGCCTTCCCAATGCTTCATTAAACTAACACAGCTTCCCGCCATCGCCCCGGCAACCGACACAGGCCTCCTGTTTGCCAGCTGGGGGAATTAAAGGCAGCCTGGCAGCCAGCCCCTGGCTCCTCCGAAAGCTCCCCTTACACTGTCAAGAAAGCATCCCCAAGCAGGGGAGGGGGCCGGGCAGCCCCCAAGGTGCCACCTGAGATGGAGGGAGTCCTGCCTGCCCTCAGTCTGGCACGCTGCGGTCCCCAGGGAGCCAGGGACCCCACCACTGCCACCAGCGCTGGTGCTGGAGGGCAACACAAAGCTGGAGGGCTCACCAAAACGATCCCTAGTCTGGAAAAGGACTAAATAACTCCCTGGATGGTCCAATGACACAAAGGTGGACGCTACTCCCCATCACAGCATCACCTCTGTCCAAACGTGATCAATAAATAGTTCACATTAATTAACAACACATTCCTCTCACTGCCCATCCACCAGCTGAGCAAATTACGTCCTCTTGTGCCTGGTTTTCTTCCTTTCTCTTAAATCATGTATGCTGCGAGGTTAAGTCTTAGCCCGAGCCCTCCACTCACATCGCCCCCTTGGTGGATGCAGGGAAGGTGACAGAGGACACACTGCCCATTCTTCACTGCTCGTCCTTAGAGAAAGCCGCCTCAGGAAGAGCTCCGAACGAAAACATCAGTGTTGTACCAGTCTTGAGCGCACAGACACCCGGCCAGTCTCTTGGTTCAAAGCAGGTAGACGACACGCAAGGCAGAGACATCCCTCCACATGGCCGCAGTGGAGGAGCTCACTACATTGCCCAAATCCCAAAATTAGAGCTGCTGGGCTAGTGCAATGTGCCAGCTGCTTCCAGCACCTTCCTCCCGCTTCCACCCCAGGCCACCGACACCACAAAGGAGGCTGGCCAAATTGGTGAGGAAAGGAAAACACCTCACTTCACTACGGCGACGAATAAAGGAGCACTATTCACTCGCTCGGGCATCCACATCTGTTTTGTCCTGTTTTCCATGACTACTGGCTGTGAGCAGAGGTCTCACAGGGAGGAGCATTAAGTATTTATTCCAGCTCTTGGTTTTGTCAGCTTCTGATGCCACCAATGTGTTTCGATCCTGCTTGGAAAACTACATTGCTTTTTTTTAATGCAGGGATCCCAAAACAACTCTGCAAAGGTACCTCCAACCTCACTGGTAGTACCCTAGCTTTCTATAGCCTCACAACATGCGTTTCACAACAAACTTAACCCTGTCCAAAGCCATGTCCAAAGAGAATTCCTCCAGTCCTGCCTCTCAACAATTTTTATGCCCTACCCTTCTCTTCTTTGTGACAACTTTTAGCTTTGTGAAATACTACTTAGCTACACTAAATATCAGAATTAAGAAAAAAAGGAGAAAAATAAATTAGTGCATTCCAGATTCTGGCTACTACTCTGCATTGCACAAGGAACTGGCACATGGAAAACATGGAGCTGTTTATAAGCATTGAATAACAGTCTCTAGCAATCTTGCAGAAACAAACGTAAAGGCAGCATGTCCAAGCAACCCTACAAAAATAAGCTCAGACATCCCACCTCAGCAACAGGAGAGAGCACTGTAGTTAAGGGTGTCTGAGCAAATCTTGAGCAGAGGAAAACAAGGGGCAGGAAAATGTAATGAAACATCTTTCTTCAGTCCAAAGCTCCCCAAAAGAACTCTTACAGACTATGAAAGGGGAGCCTTTGAGGTTAAGGCAAAAAAATGTGAACACTTTGACATCATCTACTGTAAATTATAGTGACAGTGGGAAGAATATTGCCTTAGCTTTCATGGGGGATGCAGAGAAAAAGGGACACTTTGCAGGAGAAACTGCGAGGGGACATTGCAAAGGGAAGATGTGCATGCAGACCACTGCAGGTAATGGTCATAGACTGGGAAACCTGGATAAGAGTCGCAGGTATGCCAGCAGTCTCGGTTTAACCATGTGTCTCCTACTTTGGAAGTTTCTTATAGTCTCATCTCCTGGTTCTCTCCTTGTGCAGGACTCTGACCTCTCAAAAAATGGCGCACACACAAAAAAAGCAGCTTTCTAGTTCTTAAGCCATCCTTCAAAGCAATAAAAAGTCAGTCCTGGAGACTTAAAACTAAACTCCTATCCCCAAACTTAAACACGTTTATGTTTAAATCTCTTTTTTTTCAGGTAGTGGAAGGGTCTGGAGGGAGAGGTGGAGGCTGACAAGTCCTGAGGCAAAGGGACACCTGCACCAATCTGGACTACTCTGTGCCCTGTCCCCACCTCTCCAACTGGGAAGCACTCAGATCCTGCTGTTGCCAAACCCACTTTTATTTTTTCCATGCTCCTCGCTAATTAAACCTTCAGTCAGGTCTGCCTCTCCTCCCACCTGGACTAGCTCAACTCCCTGCTTTCACATTTTTTTCATTCTTCCTCAAACCCCGGAGATTTAAGTTTCTCGAGTCTCAAAGCTCCCGGACGATGGGGTGGGTAAGAAGCTGTCTCCTGGCTCAGGCGAAACACGGTCCCCCTCTGACTGCCCTCCTCTGGGGCTGGATTTCAGAGCAGAAGAGATTGCTGTCAGCAAGCCAAAGGCGTGCAAGGGTAGGGGAGGTGCTGGTCTCCGTGTGCACACCGCGTCCTCCTTCCTCACTGCTGCCATACATGATTAATCATCCCTGAGACACGCCTGCTGCTTCCCTCTGGCTCTCCAACAACCACAACAGCGGCGGCGGCAGCAGTTCAGAGCAGAAAGACCTCCTCAGGTTCCCGGCCCCGGCCCAGCGAGCATCTCCCAGCGGGGACCTCTGATCTTCGCACACATCTCTCTCTTGCACGCGCCGGTCTGCCTCACGGCCTCGCAATTAATCGCTCCCCTCCCCCCATTTTCAAACTCGGCTCGTCTCCCACCCCTCCCCCACCCCCCTGTCCATCTGTGTCTAATTGCATTTCATCTGTAGTCATTCTCTGGAAAACTCACCGGGAAGGTGTCCAGGAGACTAGCACAAGCTTAAACACGCGCTTGACACGGGGAGCCGGGGGGAGGCCGGCTGCTCTGCCAGGGCAGATCGGGGGCCTGGGGGAGCTGGTCCTCTCTGCAGCCCACCTCTCGCCTCCCTGTTCCCAAGCCCCGGCAGGGGATGGAGCGCCTGCCGGCGGGCAGGGGGCTGGCAGCCAGGGAGAGGCGTCAGGCAGCCAGCCAGGAAGGGCCAGCAAGAGCCGGCGGGGCAGAGGTGAGGTTGCTCAGATGCCAGCTTCTGCTCCACCATGGGAAGCGCTTGCTTCCCTCCTTCCTCCATCGAGCACCAGCACAACCTGCAGCCAGCGGGATCCGGGGTCTCCCCTTGCTTCTGCTCTCCGGGACACTGCCCCCTTCCCCACCCAGAGGCTTTCCATTTGCATTACCGATGTTCCTGCCTTGCGCATGGCACACTTAAGCCAGATGTGTCCCAGCTGTGACTGGTCTAGTGTACACAGCCCTGCTGGCCACACAGCTCCTTGGGTCCCACACCATCAGCTCGCTGCTGCTCTGATCCCATGGGGCCTCCTGTAAGAACCAAAAGTTATCCAAGGGCTTGTTCACCCTGGGAAGGGGGCAATAAACAAGGCTCGGAACAGACAGCATGCTGGGCACTGCACACCAGCTCATGCAGGAGCCACTCTTTACTTGATGCCATGGGAGCGAGCAGCTCAGCTCTTAATTACGTATGAAAAATGCCCACACAAAACAGTCCAAAACAGCTAGAGAGCCATAAACTCACACCCCAGCTTACTGCATGCTAACTTCCCTGCATAAACAAGCTTAAGTGCATAGTGATTTTACGCTGCAAGCAAGATTTCCTCCTGGAGAGGCAGTTCTCATCATGGGCTATTTAAGGTTTTAGACCTCAGAAGATCTACAGCCCAGGGGCTGAGCACAGTCCACAGGTTCATTTTGTGTAAGCTGGAGCCACCTGACTTCACACATCGCTGCTGGATAACACAAAGGTATGGACTAATGCGTGGCTGCTGAAAAGGCAAGCTTGGCTCTCAACACGGGAAAGGTTCTCCACCTTTCCTGCAAAGAACCACTCTTCCAGCTGTGGGAAGGTAGGGACTGAACTACTAAACCATTAAACACCACCTTATTAAGCCTCATCCATTTGCTGCCAAAACTTTAAATATAAGAATTCACAGCTCTGATAAATTTACTTCGGTAGGCCAGCCACTTAGACCCAGACAAATCTCCATTTCTTTTCTCCAACCAGCCAGCAGCTCTGCAGGCAGATTTGCTTCTATCCAGGCTAGTGGTGAGGAGTGTGATTACAACCAGGTAACTCCCAGGCTTTTCCTTTCACCTGCCTTCCATTGACAATGGCTACCCACCAAAATCAGTCCAAGAGATGCAAACACAGAAGTAAGCAATTGAGTTACCATGACTAACAAGTTACCATTTGCCAGCTGAGTCACAGCAACGCTGAACCAACCAACCTCCTGGTTTAAGCAAATGTTTTACTTCTTATTGCAGTGAAGAAGGATCATAGCATCAACTACTATAGCCCAGATGACAATTTGTAATATCTTGGTAAATCAACTTGCTGGCAATCGTCTGTGTCATACATTTTGCTCTGCCAATATCAGACTGAATCAAACCTTTTGGTTCCACCAAATGCCACAAGCCAAACACATTTCTGCAGTACAACTGCAACACTTTTTGTGGTGCAGATGCAAAAAAATACTACATTTTATCCCTTTAAGCCCCTTCTCAAGACAATTATTCTAAGGAAAAGTGCCACACTGAAGCTGTTCATCTCCAGAAGCAGATTCAAAACAAATATATGTAAATATATCTTTAAATAAGCACAAAAACCATCCTGCCTTCTCCCTCATTCTTCCTGAGTACTGGACAGCAAAGCAAAAATCCCAGAAGTCTGTGTTCAGTTCCCAGTTTTGATGCAGACCTTCTACACCATCTTGAAACACACAATGCAATTCTTTATGAGGCTATAAAATGGGGTTGCTACTAGTTTTGACACAAAGCAAGGTGGAATACATGCATCAATGCTTGTAAAAAGCTCTATACAAAAGACAAGGGTTGTATAAATAACTAAATATAAATATACACAACAGATTTACCACTGCCCTAGAGCTCCGACTTTATATGGTAGGCTATATATAGGTAGAAGGTATTTTCCTGATGCTTACCCATTTAATGACAACAAGTACCTGTGAGGGAACAGACAGCACTCCATCTGCAGATGAATTTTATCTGCTTTCAGTGCTAGTTCAGAGCCAGCACATGCTGGGAGTAAACAAAATCCCTTACGAGAAAACAATTTGTGACAAATGAGAGCAACACATGGACTGAGGACCACTGAACAAGTTCCCCTATACACCAACATCACCGAAACTACCATCACCCTTCCAAACTCTTGCACAGGTCAGGAATTGGGCAAGACACAGACACTTAGCAGTCCTCCCACTGCTAGCAGCCCTCTGCTCTGTGTCAAGACACTGTCCTCCACACTGACAGAGGAAGTTTTTACTGGCATTGTCTAAACTGTATCATTCCAGTGCAAGGACTGTCAACCAGTCAACCCTGTCTCTTTCATCAGCAGAGAGTTCTCCTTATCAGAGAAGAGAAGCACAAAAGGGAGAGAGAATTACATACACACGAGCAGTGTTTCTCTGATGCTCAGCATAAAAATCTAATCAAAATTGTACCAGAATGGTGATGTGAAAAGCACCCTGCCAAGTCAGTAATAAATATAAAATTCATATCTTACATTTCCACAATATATCACCTCTCATCCCGCAATACTTTGCGCATTGTTGGGACTCGGATGAATCCCCAAATCGGAACAGATTTGTACTGGAATCTAACATTTATGTTGGCTTCATATTCATTCATATTGCACCCTTAAGTGAGAGTAGGATAACAGGCACTCAAAATGGCCCCTTGAATGCGGCGGCAGCCATTTTAAATGGGGTCCAACTCCTTCCAGCCGCTGGACTCATTCCCTGAAGCTCGTCCCCCACCCACCCTCTGTTCCTTTAACTCCCTGAGCCCCACACTTGGTCCTGTTCCCCCTCCCATCCACCCTGTGGCAGAGGAAAGACAAAGTGGTATTTTTAGGGTGCACAATCAGCTGGTTCACCCCACTAGGCCCCACTGACGATATCCTAACTCTAAACACAAACCATCTAATTCTGGAGATTGCAGCCACTGAGACCTGAGCAAGGCTCTGTGTAAAATACAATAAACCCCTATCTTCTTGGCTTCCACCCTTTCCAAGCAGTAACACCACACAGATATTATACACGGCATCTGCAGAGACCAATAACTAGGTGTTGTGCAGCCAGTGGTAGTAGCAGCTTCTCCTTTTCGTGATAAAAAGTAGAGGTGAGAAGGAATGAAAAGTCATAGTCTACCTCCCTGTGGCTAGTTGTCCTAATGCCCATCACCGAATCCTTCCTGACAGATGCATTTGCCAACAACTCTGATGGGAACATTCAGCAGCGTCGTTCTTTCTCATCCTATCAGTATGCCTATATGACAAAACTGTGTCCATTTTTGGCCCAAAGATTTCACTTTCTGAAAAACAGATGCATAAAAGATAGGAGGTGTTAGAAAACCCTGAGGAATGCTACAAGTGTTAATAGCAGTAGGCACCTTGAGACAGAAGTGCTGACTGTAGTCCTTCACATATCATACAATACCTGATCACTGCAGGTCTAAATAAGGAAAGCATCTTCTAAAAGCTCAGCTAACAAGGTGTCTAAACAAAGACCAGGTTTTCATGACTGGTGAAAGGAGCCGTGAGTAGTAGGCGTTCAGTTCTTCAAAATTCTGATGTTGCCTCTAGTGAGCTGCAGATGATCTCAAACTCCTCTGCCTCATCGCTACTGGTAGCACAGCTAACTAGGGATGGCAGCAGTGAAATGCATTGCAAGGTTTCCCTTTAGTCAGTAAGGTTTTGCAGATCTTCATTTTTTTCATATTCATATATATATACACTACTTAGTGCCACTGTCTACAAACCAAGTATTTGGGGAAGAAAAAAACTTTGGAAGCCACCACAATAAGAATGATTTAAAGTAGTCTATCCAAAGAAGGAAAAAGGAGCTACTAATACTTGGAGATGCTTCCAAAAGGAGGTACATGATAAAGGTAGGAGTCTCCTGTAGTTCCAAGTACATGTATCTGCACCTACACTGACCAAAACACGACAGTTATTTCACCTCTGGCAGCAGAAACACAGCTGCAGCACACTCAAGAATCAACTCCCGATATTAAAAAAAACAAACCACAACCCAAAACCAAAAACACATCACCCCACAGTGTCATTTAGCTTTACAATGAGACGATAAACTATGCACCATTTGTCTTCTTTTTCCTAGTATAGATAAGGCCCTAGAACAGCATCACCCAAACTGTGGTCCACAGGTCACTGCTGGCCTGTGAAGCATAATATAGGCAGTCCGTGCAGCACGCTATCTCCAAACAACACTCAGTGAGCCACAGCACCTAATGGAACTCCCCATCCAATGCCCTGTGTCATTTTTCTCATTATAAACACTGAATGTTTTTATGCCTGTATGACAGATAAGCATTTATATCTAAATGTAAAACATTATCCAGACTGCACCTATTTTGACCAAGGGGAAGACACTATGGGACCCTTCCTGAGAGAGCCAGCCATCACAACTGAAACATCAGCATTTTCTACTTACAGTCACTGGAATGATAGAGGTGTAGGAGTTGCAGGATGCATCGATGGGCAGTCTCCTGGAGAAGACTGTTGTTAACAGAGCTGCTTCTATGCACAGGTGAGCACTGCCACAACCAAATAGCTGCGCTTGCTGTGTGTGCTTGCAGTATTATTAGCAGTCTCTAGAGCTGACAAGCCTCATATTGTTTTGGTTGCAACCATACCTGAAAGCCGGTATTTAATTCTGGGCTAAACCTCCTCAAAAAACTCCTGACAAAATAGAAGGCTGCAGAAGAGCAACAAGTACATTACCAAGAGCCAGAAATCAATTCACAAACACAAGGACTAAATACAAGATCTTGCTAAGCAATGACCAATGAGCTGGGAACTGAACTGTCTACAAACCTCTGACAGGCACAAACAAAAAAAGAGATCATTCACCGGTACCCGAACTATGCTCGGGTACAGTGGAAACCAAGAAATGAAAAACATAGGCCTGTTGCTGCATGGGGAAAAGAGGACAGATCACCTTAACAGAGAGGCATATGGTTTCATCTTCTGAGGAAAACACTGGAAATGCAATCACTCGGGACAGCTAAAACTAAATTGAACGCAAACACCAGAAAACGCACAGAAGGAGGTATCACATCTACTGTGTTTTGATCACGCGTAGAGGTAGGTAATCAGATCAGTGGGGTGGTTTGTTTTGTTGTTGCTAGCTAAAGGATATTCAATTCCACAGCTGAATGGTGACTTCCTCCTCACTTCCACCTTGCCATTGTCTACCCGGGCTTCAGCGTGTGACAGTCCCTGTCACAAGGGAGTGTGCCACACCTGTACCTAGAGTACAGTACAGTGCAAGAGGCTCCAGACAGAATCTCCATTCTTGACTCTATGAGGATAATCAAATAACCAGGCTGGTTGTTTGTTTTGCTTAAAACGTATTTACTTCAACAAGTAATTAATATTTTGAGTAGAGAAGGCCTTTGTTAAAGATTCACCACATTCACTCCTTCAATTAATGTTTTAAATGTTCACATTCATAGATTCATTTACACCTCCCACTTGTCCTTCAGCAATGCCAGAAAAGACCAGAGTTTACATTCCTGGCATCTCAAAGATAAAAGAAAAAGGGAAAATAAAACCAAACCCTCCAGAAAACAACAAAACAAACATACAAGAAATACCCCAACCAAACTAGGAATAATAAAAATAAAATAAAAAAAAAAAAAAAAGAAAAAAGACCAAAACCAAACCTACCAGGTCTTTTATCCATCTCCAGAAAGAAGAAATGGCGTCCAAGCTGAGCTGTTTAGAAATCTCCCCCCTCTCACGTGCAATACTGCAGCTGCAAGATGAATTGGAGGAGCAACTCCGGCAACTGGGGTATCACCGGCCACCGGAGGAGACCTGAGCCCCCCAACCTGGACGTGGGGCTGAAAGGCCTCACTCACCCCACGGCTCCGCACCCCAACATGGGCACCGCGGAGAGGGCAGGTGCGGGGCGGGGGAATCCGGCCTCCCTCAGTACCTGCACGAGGGCCCCGAGATTTCTGCCGTGCGGGCGGTGAACTCGGCGTACCCTGGCGATGGATAGGTACCTCGGGGTGGCTGGGATATTTGCATATGTTAATTGCAATGTCAAGGTGTTTGCGCCCGCCGTGCTCACTTCTTCAGGGGGAATCGGCGGCGGGATGCGACTCTACCTGTGCCGTGCTGGTGACGTCACAGGCAGCTATTTCCAGCCCGGTTGCCATGGAAACCACCAGGCCTCAGCACCAGTTAGCGGTTCAATATATAATTTACTTATTCTTTTTTCACCTAAGTGATTAGGACTCAAAATACAGAAGCATCTCACAGACCATCAAATCCTCTGATCGTTTCATAGGAATTTCTTGAAGGCAAAAACCAGCCTGAAATACTGAGCTGTGCGCTCACCAGGGGAAAAAAACCCATGCAAATAAAAGCCTAAAACAAGAAAAAAACCACAACCAATCCTCTCCCCCCTCCCCATCCCCTGCCCTCCCAACTTTCAAGGGAGACAAATGCTGCGGCTCCTAGAAGCTTTCACAGGGCTGTCACCGTCTGAAGGAGACGAGCTGACAGCAAAGGACAAAATAAAAGCCCAACACAGGAGCTGCCGTGTCCAGCAGAGCCTTTGGTCCGTCCCGCTTGGGACGCCACATCCTGCCGGCGGCACAAGTGCCTGCCCCATCCCACGCCAATGGTGACGGGCGGCTGCAGGATCCCCAGAAAGTCTCTTTTGGCTCCTACAGATGACCATCGTGCATTAAGGAACAAGTCTCTCCTCCCGATGAATCCTAGAAGCAGTTATGAGCGCTGCTAGTCAACGCAACACCAACCTGAGCCCCGGGGAAGGCAGCCCCTCTATCTCCACCCCCTCTTATCGCTCAGGATTGCAGCGGTTGCCTCTATTTTCCACAACTTTTTTAACTAGTGCTGTGGTCAGAGGTGAGATGATTCCTCTGCTCTTCCACTGCCTAATTAGTCACTGCAGAAGCTTCTGCGAGGCCCAAAGGTTACACTTCAACATACTGGTCCAGTGAGAGAAAATACAAATATTTTTACTGGGAGAATTTGCACGTGATTAATCTATCTTCATGTACTTTTAGAGTACCGGTCTTAATGTTTCTTATTGTGCTGCTTTTTTATAAAAAAAATTGTTATCTTTCAAAATGGGAAGTTTGAGCATTAATTTTGAAAATCAGGTCGGCTTTGTGGCCGACCCATGCGGTCTGGCAGAACAATAGGAACAGCAGCACCCCCCAGCCCCCTCATTTCAGACCAGCATCAGCCACCTCCCTCTTATTTCCCAAAACAAATCATTGCAAACCATCCCCGCTGCACCCCTCCTCCTCACTGCTCCTTCTTCATGTGCAGAGCTGCAAGTAAGGGAAAAAAAGGGCAACCACCACTGAGACCAAACAAACAAAACCAGAGGTGTTATCAGGCACAGTTTTAAATCAGGGACATTACTCTCTAAAGAGTAAAAGAAAAAAAAAAAACCGCACGGGCAAGGATCTTTCCATAGTTACCTTTTGTTGACATTCGTAAATGTTTTACATGTTAGAAGTTCTCGTCTACAAGACAGGACAAGAATTTGAAAGCTACCAAGACAAACCGGCAGGGGACTGTACCAAGCCATTACCAAGCCATTAACGCTTTCAAGAATTCGAGGGGCTACTTCCTGGGGAACGGAGGGTGCTATCAGACACCATATGATGTCAGGAGCAAATTTTAGAGGTCGTCTTACTCAAAATTATTTAACGTGATAATTTAGAGTGGTCAGATGCTTAAAACAAAAGAAAGCATCATTAAAGCAAAGTGTAGAAACATAATAGTACCTCAAAAGTAAAAATCAAATAGATGTAATCTATAAAGCTAATTGACCTGAACGAACTTTTTTCTCTATGTGCTCCGTTTTCTCTCTTTCAGCTCCTCGACTTAACCCACCTTTCTCCAAACCACTGCTCTCATTTGTGCTCCACTTCCTTTCCTTCTTTGAGCTCCAGCATCTCCTTTCCTCTCATCCTTTTGCATAACCTTCCACATTGCCTGCAGCTCAACACTAACTTCCTTCCGGCAACCCTTGGTCAGAACTTCCTCTTCCTATTTTCCTGTCACTGGTCCCTTTCTGTCCCTTAACGCTCTCACCCTAATTCTGGGCCACAGAGTGCTTCCCTCCTTCTCTAATATTAGGATCTGGGTGCATGCTCTACCAATATCAACTGAATTAAATCGACACAAAACCTTTGAGAGTTTACCAAGAGCTACCCTGATTTCAAAGCTAACGGAAATAAAATATAAATTTAAAAGTGACTGAGCAAAGACCACATGGGAATTCAGTAGTATCAGCTGGAATAAAATGCAGAATCAGGCTGATCTGTACTCGGGTCACTTCATTGTCTAGAACCAGATCGCACCATTGACAAATCAAAACAGATTTATGCCAAGTCTAAACCAGAAACAGCCACTGAAAAAAATAATTGCTGTTGGCTGTACATCGAGAAGTATGATTAAAAAAATGATTAAATGTTTCTATTTGGGGGGGAGGGGGGGGGGGGGAACCAAAAAAAACCCCAAACAACAAAGAATGTCTTTAAAACCCCTTTGCTACAGCAGCTCATTTCACACAGGGAATGAGACAAGAAAAACATGTTGCCGCGACTTTAGCTATGGGAAAATGACTGATACTTTGGATTGAGCTGACAGCTGACTTAAGACTCATCGCTAGGGCTAACATCTTCCTTCTCCACGCAGCCTACAGTGGTCTGGCATGTCTCAAAACTTGCAAAAAAAAAAAAAAAAAGCTGCTGCTCATTTCATAGGGAAGTAGCCTGTTTGGAGGATGAAGTCAACTACATATGGTTCTATTTATTTGTTTGTTTTGGGGTGGGGAGAGGGAGTCAGTGGCAAATTCTCAGCCCTAACAACCAGCTCACAATAAAAGCTTATGAAGTCAAGTTCCTCAAGGAAAAGGAACACTCTTAAAGTTTGTGTTTATTACACAAATGCCAACATATTTGCAAGATTCCAAAACTCAGGCAGCATCCAGCTCCAGATTAAAGACTGTTTCTCCTTGAGGCCACTATTTGAATCCAGCCCAGATAAACTGTAATCCCAAACCGCCTTTGGATAGTAGGTCAATATAGTTTACACAACCCCCCCCAGTGCAAGGAGGTGATACAAACCAGGTACACTAGGCAGGTTATGTCCTACTGCACACTTAGACCTCTACACCACAAACCAAACACAGCTGCATTTGAATGCATGGCCAAAGTTTTCTGCAATTGCTTTGGGGCGGGGGGGGTTGAAAAATCCCCCTAGGAAACACCATACAAAAATATCTCTTTTCTGTGCTTTATGAATGAGAATTCACATAGAAAAAGGCAGGAAATGAGGTAAAGTTGCTTTTTCCCTCATTCTCTATATTGTGACCGCAACGCACACACACATTTCTAAGTTTAAGAATATAACCACATACTCATATATAGCTGCATCTCATCCAAGCACTGGTCACTTGGGAAAACTTTGAAATTCAAGAATTCCGTGACTCTGATCCTACAACCGTTACCAGTTGGGAGCTAACATACATTTCTTTTTTTGTTCATCCTGAAGCTTTGAATTATAATTTGCTCATTAGCCTAATAAATATCTCGTCGTTGTGTGGCCTGTAACAGCAGAAACAGCACTTATTATAACAGTTCCCCACTGCAGCAGAGGAAGCTCGTCTGACCTCAGCATCCCTCAGCACCTTAAGCAAACACAGATCCAGTACAGCCATGATCCTCACAGAGCTTTCCTGCTAACCCAGACGTATGCAAAGCAAGAGGTGCGACTCTCCTCTCCCCAGAGTGCGTACAGGCTCTTCTCTAGTCACAGGAGAAATATCCCATCCCTAGAGGTTTTCTCCATCTGCTCCCGGTAAAAAAAATTAACAATCTATGGCACAGGGGCAACACGTGCTGTAAAAAAGGTTCACTAGCTCAAGTGCTTTGGCTGTGCTGAGCATTTCAGTTGTGACCAACATAATTTCCTGCCATTCCACTTTTCCCAGGTTGCCTGTACATCTGTCCTGAATCTACGTGAAACTCCTGTTTATACTTGATCCAGAGCCTGGCAAAAACTCCTTTTTAGAATGGAAGGGTAAGAAAACCAAGAAGTATTAACAGATAACAGATTTTTATTTTTTTTAAAAGCTTCTCAATGCATATAAAAATGACCCCAAAATAATGAGTCTGGTTTTGTTTGGGTGTTGCTTTTTTTTTTTNNNTTTTTAAAAAAAAAAAAAAAGCTGAGATTGTGATTCTGATTCTGTTGAAACCTCCCCTGGCCCATTCCCAAAACATATGTGTGATGAGAAGAGGGATGACTCTCCCAAATGTACTAAATAGGGCAATTTTGGGACCTCCTCCAAGATCTCTCTCCATCTGTCCATCTCCTGCCCAGCAATTCATCGTGTCCCCCAAATCTCTAACTCCACTGTGTTCTCCAGCCCCAGAATTGGCTCCCATCTCTGTCCCACGTTAATCCACTCACATCCGACCCTAAAGCAAGACCTTCACTCTTCCTGGAGCTCTCTGTCTCCTTTTGCAGATTCACACCACGGAAGGTCTCTGACTTTCCATTCCGGAAGCCAGGTGGTCCCCAGGGCACAAAGGAGCAGAGCCCACTAATTGCAAAAGGGAGCAGGGCAATCTTATGGCACAGATCTTTGTCTTCTGTTGCAAAAACATGCATCAATGCCAAAAGGCAGAGGCATCAAGTTCTGCCTCCTTTCTACACCAGCTCACACTAGTTCCGGTAGCTCACTTGTCTGGTTTCTCTTTGGGCTTACTTTTCAAGCAAGGCTGAACCTGCTAGCATTGTTATCAGACCTAATTCAGCCCTACTGAAATTCCATTGTTTTCCTGCACAAAATATGGAAAGAATTAGCACTGATTAGACCCTGGACAAACAATTGTCCCTGTACACACAAGATTTAAGTACTGATGTTGAGTGTGCCCAAAGGAGGTGGCAGACTCTTCTGCCTGAAGCAGGTGAGAGACGGACCTGCAGTTTTCCTGGGAATTGGGCTTTTCCCCTTAGCCTTCTGATTTACAGCACGATCAATAGGTTTCTGCCCACTGCTGCCACCCCCTTTAGTTTCAGAATTGATGAGCAGCAGCGCTCCAGTGCTACCGTGTTACAGACAAACTGCAAAATGCCACCCAGGCGAGCGCTCGGCTGAGTCACGCACGGTCAGCACAACACAACCGGGCCGGCCACACGTTGGAAAACTCTGCACGGACCTGGCCATGCCAAGGCAACCCGCTCCCTCCCATCAGCAGCCCTGGCCAATGCCATTTCTTGCCCGGCAGAGGTTTTGCCACAGGAGATGATTACCTTAGGTCTCTCTCTCTCTCTCGCACATGTATACACATACATGCATGTTGCATCTGGTCACTTCACAGCCTGCAATACCCTCATCACACCCTCATGAAGCTGGGAAATACTAATAAATAGGAATAACATAAGACAACAAAGGCTAGAAGCAGACGAGTTATCTAAGTAAGCTGAAAACAAGTTGTTGGATAACATGTCAAGAAAATACAAGTCCTTACTTCTGCTGAGAGGGGCAATCAGGCTCTTCCTGCCTCTTCCCTCCCTCCCCCAGCACGTTTCCCCAATTATATCTGACCAAAAAATGACGGTTTTACTAGGTTAGTTTACCACAGCACATTTGCAGCAGTAACAAGGAATGTGGGAGGCAACTGGGTCCATTCTATTTGGGAACTGTGCTGATCTGTATCTACTTCAACCCACCACAAAGCCATGCCCTTATAAACACCCTGAATCCCACAACCCAAACCCCAATACTGCCTCATCTCTGAGCCGTAGATTTCAACTCCAAATCGTGAAGGGTAGAGATTAAATGCGAGCCTGCTTCCATTCAAGTTTATCCATCCGCTTCCCTTCCCTTGGCCTAGTCAGAAGGGGTTCAAGCCTAATTCCTGCTTTCCTTGTCAGACGGCCACGGCTTACAAAGGGGAGCCCTCGGGTGCATCCTCTTCTGGAGATGCAGAGAAGCTAAACATCGTCAGCAGAGGCAAGCTTGGGTTTGAACCATGGCATGTTGAATCCTTGTCCAGCACCTTCCCTCCAGTGTTATGGCATAATTTGTCTCCTCTCCTTGAGCTGCATGTTTTGTAAACGATACCGCATCGACGGCACTGCCAGTACCACTTCATACGAAACTGCAGCTTGACAAGCGATTACTGAAGTGCATCATATCAACGAGTACCTGGATCACAACTTGCCACCCAGTCCTGCCCTTTCACCCTCCAACACCTTTTGAAGTTATTTTCCAGGAAAAAATTACCGCACACTGGCTTCCAAAGTCAAACAGATGCAAGAATGCCTTAATTACAACACGGCAGTAGATCACACGCCTTTTCAAAGCTTTAAGAAAACAAAACACAAAACAAAACAAGCCTCTCTTCCCCTCCTCTGGAAGGGCCCAAAGGCACAGCTGGATCCTGGCTGCTGGTGACAAAGCTGGTTTATGCAGCAACTGGTGTTCTCTCCATCCCCTCGTGCTGTCCCCAGGCATGACGAGGAAGCAGGACCACCAAAAAAACTGCTCTGCCCACCACCTTGGGTGCAAAGCCTTGCTCTAGCTCAGAGGAAGGCCTTTAAGCCAGCAGGCTAGGGGATATTTTGGGCAGCTGGACAACACTACATTCCTTTCCCTGTGAAACTTGTATGAAATGTTGTGTCTTAGACAGTTATTACTGTTTAAACTAACGCTTTCCAAAGAATAAAAAACCCATTTAATCAATATTCCCAACTGGTTCAAGCACTCATATCTAAAACGGAAGGAGAAGAGAAACGCTAAGAGGGACAAGAGAGGGAGTGTTTTCAGATGAAATAAGGAATGTGAGAGAGAACTGACAAAACAGAGAAGGTCAGCGAGTCTTTTCCCGAGTCACGCAGCTGTACAGGAGCTTTCTGTACCAGAGGACAGATTTTATAGGAAGCCAGAGAAGCAGCTGCTCTAAAGAACTGCAAGGTGGAAGGGTGAAGAGAAGGGAAAGTAAAGGAAAAGGGAAGCTCAAGCTACTCGAGCAGCTGTAATGCTCTGACTGGAACCAGTGGACGATAAGCTATAAAACACCTTGGCTGGAACAGAGAGGTCCCTCATTTCATTGCCAGTGCCTGCAATTCTGGCACGAGGTTCCCTGGATACTTGGACACGGAGAACAAGTGAAGTTCCTTAGATGCAGGCACCACCCAAGATGAGGCCTTGCCAAATCACAGCCTCTGCAGCCACAAGATAGAATATAAGCACAAGATAGTTGCTTCGACAGTCCAGAAAAAAACTGGCCAGTATCTTAATTTAATTAGACTCTTCTAAGGATAATGAAAACATCCACAGTGGTATCAGATAGGAAATCAGTTATAAACTAGTACAGATCCTCACATTTCAAAGTGTAATAAAGCCAACTGACAGAGACATAAAGAAGCAGCTTCTGTCTCAGGTTCATTGCTCCAAAACCAGCCACAGCAGGGTTGTTCTTCACTTTCCAACCAACACTTGGTCCCAACTCCAGCATCACAGCCAGCTCCAGCATTCAAGACAGCATATCAGACCAAACAGGTCAGCGGTCCAAGCAGTGCAGTGTGTGCCTCTGGAACGTTATGCTATCATGGGCATGAAGCAAAGACCATGCTTCTTCAGTTCCACTGTGAAATACAAGGACCCACCCTATGACAGGAAAGTTTTGGGTGATGAGCCACCTAGTTAAAACACTAGCAAGAACCCCAAATAGTTCCTCCGAACAAGAGACTTCATCGCTACCCTGCCGTTTTTACTCTTGCCATAAATAAGAGGTTTGGATTAGGCTCGGAGGCCGAAAAGGTAAGAAATTCTGCGAATTGCTTGCCTCTTTTTGACAGCTGCTGAAAATCATGCATCTCTGCCAGCTCTTTTGTATTGGTCATCTGCCTCCAATCAGTCAACATCAGTGGACCACAGGAGCAAAAGACAGCGATCTTGAAGGGGACCAAGTCACCAGCACCATGCACAGGATCCTAGACAGCAAAACCAACTGTTTTCTCTACATCTCAGGATGTAGCTTACCTTACAGGTTTTGATAAGCAGTTCAATGCCTGTCTTCAAACTGCAGGCAGGCTGGAGAGGAGCTATGCGGTACAGTGTCTTCTGGCATCCAGTTTTATAACTCCACTTCACACAACTCATTTATGCTTCTTAGGCCAGGTCAGAAAGGAGGACTAACAGCACCTCATCACTGATAAAGCAGCGACACGCAAACCATGATACCCCAAATCCTCCCATCAAGATGCCATGGCGACAGGCTTAAAAGAACCATTGACAGTAGATGTGATTCATACAGCAACATCTTGCTCAATTTTGTCCATTGTTCATCATGTTTATTGTCTATAACTAAAATAATCATTAAAAAATCCAGTTTTGTGGGATCCAAGTTTGGGCTACCCCACTGCATTGACCTGCAGCCGAGGTCTCAGATGCAGAAGAGTCCTATCAGAAATAGGAATAACCTGCAAATACCAGGAGAGCAGATGCCCCTTCCCAATAAGGCTTGCAGATCCCAATCAAGGGGACTAAGGAGGAGGACTGAAATGTAGTGCTACATCTAAGATAAAGCTCTTCTAGGGAAACAAGACAAACAGCAGAAAGACATTTCTGCTGTGCAAAACCCAGCGTGGCCCATCTTCACCTAAACTGCCCACCCACAGGGTCTAATCAACAAAAGCACGTGTTCCACTGACAAGGGACAGGACAGACAGGTAAAGGTGGATGAAACACAGGGCCTCTGCGAGCGTCTATGCGACCTCCGTTCTCCCAGGGCACGAGCTGAAAGTCACTGCTCCAAAAAGCTAATGGAAAAAAGGGAGAAGGTTGGAGTGGTGGGGGCAAGCTACTGGACTCTGTATTTGAGATTCTGGGAGCTGAAAGAGAATAAAAGGCTAGTTGGAGCCTAGCAATCCACTCTGCTAAAAACCCTGTGTGCAGATAGAGAACAATGCTGATTTTACACTAGAAACCAGGAAGAGAGGTGGAGGGAAAATGCAGGACAGCGCTGTGTTTCTACATTAGGATTTTTAAGTACACTGCAGGATTTCTGTCTCAGAGTACTCATTGAGTTACATCAGACCGTAATGGCCTGTTGATTTTGAGAGATTATGGCAGCGCTGCTGATGCAGGGGGAGAGGAGATGGAAGGAAAGAGAAGATGTGATGTATCAGCCAGCGTGCGCGCACATTTCAGATGATTACCTACACTCCTGTGTGAGAGACACACAGCAGATTCACAGTGGGACCAGGAGCAGGAGGGGACTCTGCACAGGACTCTGTTAGTAATCTAGGCTGGCACAACACGCGGTTTTGGTCCATCCCTGATCCCCATTTCATTCCTCCGAGGCAGCAGATGCCAAAAGCAACATTCTTGCAGGGGAGTCCCATCCAAGGCTGGCAGGACCACAGCCACATCGCGTGGCACAGCAAGCATAATGGAGGACGTGAATCCCGTGTGCTCAAGGCGCGTGGCAGGTTCCTGAGATGGATTCAGTCTCACTCTGACTGGCTGACAACTTTGCCTGCCTTTCTGTCTCTTGTATTTCACAGAGAGATGGTATCCTTTCCTTTTCCTTTCTTTGCTCCCAGGCACAAGCAATCAAGAACAAAGGATGAAAGAAAAATGCAGTGGGGGGGAGTGAGGCGGGGGAGGGACATTTGAGAGTTAGGGAGCAATCTTTAGCAGAGAGAAGAGAATTAAAAAAAAAAAGGGGGGGGAGGAAGAAAGGAGATGCAGAGGCTTGGAAAAAACACAATATGCAAATGAGGCAGAACAAAAATCATAGCTGGAAAAAAATAAAATAAAATCACACCAAACAAACCCACCTCTCCATGAGCTCTCTGTCTCTCACAGATAGGGGGATGCCATCAGGGTGAGGGTTCCCAAAGCTTTCTACCACCCTTCATCTCCAGCAGACACCCGTGGCTCACTGCAGGCAGGCAATCTGCCCTCTGGGGCATAGCAAGGGAAGGGAAGTGGGAAGAGTAAAGCAATTCTGGAGCAGTGAAAATCCTTGTTTTCTCTCTGAGGTAGGGAGCTGTGGGGCAAACAGAACCAGCCAGGTGCTTCTAACATGATGTTTGTCAAACAATCTGATTTCAAGCTTCACTGGAGTAGTCCCTCAGCAGCTGCTTTAATCTACCGCAACACTTCTCCCCCACAGCAGGCTGCATTCCCCTTATCCCTCCTCCACTCTTCCACCAGGACAGAAGTCCCCCAGGGGCAGAGACCTCTGCCCTGGCCAGCAGTGGATCGCCTTGCAGACCAAACCACCTCAGGCCACACTACAAGCTAAGCAGGATCAGGCTCGGAGTGGAGGTTTCCAAAGGGCGTCCAGCTGCATGAGGAAAAGGGTGATTTTGCCACTGCAGATGACAGTAGTGCTCTGAGCGCAGAGCCCTCACACTGCTCAGAGGTGGTTGTCAGCAAAGGTGGCCTCTTCCCTCCAGACCATGGAGAAAATAACTCATCCATCAGCTTGTTCATTAGTGACATTGTAGCTGGTGTTGTGTTATGACACACCGTAGCACAGTTACCCTTCTACTCATGATCATTTATTTCTTCTCCTTCCAAGGTATGGCAAAACATCAGTGTGTGCTCCTCAGCTGGGAACAGTGAGAGGTATAAAAGGGAACTAGGAAGCAACAGGATTCCTGGCTTTTAGGCCAACTCTGGGGCTGACTCACTAATACCACTTTTTAGCACCAGTAGTACTCTCACATCAACAGCAGCTCCTTTCCCCCAGCTTTCTGTTCGCCCTCCTGCCCACATTTCTACTCCAAATATTACTAGTTGTTTTTCCAGTTCTGCATGCAGACACCTGAAGCTAGGGACCTATAAGTTATTGGTTGGTCTTTACAAAACAAAACCTTAAAAAAAAAATTATCAGTATCAGAAAAATTGATTATTACTTTTACTTACTACCAAGGAGCATCATTTAACTTAGTTAATACTAACTGCCTAGAACCATAAGTCACAGCTGTGTTGCAAGCACTAGTTAGAAAACAATTTCAAGAAGCTGACAAAATCCACAGCAGAGGTGTCTACGCACCGGTGGGGCGCCTAAAGGCAAAGACTTGCACTGTATTTTACAAAGGACTATGGATATCAAGGTAGAGCAGAGAAGGGAAGCTGTGCACGTATCGAGGGCAGTAAGTTGTCTAAGGGGAAAACAGCATGAGAACAAAAACACAGCAGTAAGGAGGGGAGGGAGAAGAGGACAACAAGTTTTAGCAGAGATCTTTGCCAGGCAGATCGGTAACTGCAACCGCCTGCAAAGGTCTCTCCCACCTCCAGCAACCGGAGTGGCTGCAGGCACCTGCGGCCTTTCCCAAGAGCTTCCTTGCTCCCAAGTGTGACTCCTCCACCCGAGAGACCCACGGGTAGGCAGAGCAGGAAGACATATGATGTCTCAGTTCAAATCTTAGCCGAGTCTGTGTCCCCATCAGTAAGAACCGCCACCACAACTGACACTAATTGGTTCTCTTGTTGTCATGCTGCCGAGGTGACAAGGACCACATAGGCACAGACAAGAAGCCTCCCTCTTCCCGGTCCGTTCAGGTCACGTCTAGGTACCCTGGTAGGAACAGTGCACGTTCATAGCTGGTATTGCCACGATGTGTGTGATGCTTGCTCTGTGAATAAAGAGCATCACTATCTGGAGCTGTCGAGTCTGCGTCACTCACTGCAAGAAGCGGGGGGGGGAAGACAACTACCAGCTTAAACCAGATTTTACTGGTAGGAGCACCACCACAATCCAGGCTCTCAGGGACTTTAGAAGAGAACCTGAAACATTACCAGCTGCAGTTACAGCCTCCATACCCTCCTTCAGCCTGAAAAAACAACAATTAGCACATGTGTGTGTTAGTGCATGCATGTGTTTGCCCGAGTCTGCAGTGCAAACATATACAATAAACAGAGTGAGGAAGAAAGGGATTGTTGTTTGAAGCTCAAAGAAGCTATTTGTAAAAATCAGTGTGCAAGTGAGAATGAAACATAGGCAAGAATTACTTTCATCTTTCTGGGAGGGAGAGGGGGGGCAGGGAATTAAGCGCACACACCCCTCAAGCAATGCCTAAGAAGAATTATGCCGCTCGTGATAAATGCACTTTTCTGGTTCTGTGAAAAATCTGACATAATGAAAGTACCTTGAATGCAATTACCAGCACTTGTTTAGCATGGCAGGGCATTGCACTGCCACTGGGCTCACTCCTCTCTGCTCCCAATTAGCATGCCAAGTACTCCAGCCACACACATGGGCTCACGGGTCAGGGATTGGCGCAGAGGAGCAGCAACCAGCTACCTGCCCTCCAATGAGGGAGCGAGAGATGTGCTGGAAAGCGCTGTCTTCCTTCATTTTACATCCTCCCATCCCTATCACACTCTTTTCCTCTACTCCTCCAGGGTCTCTGGAGGCAGTGATAAAAACCGCAAACTCTCCCCCTCCTCTCTCAGCTGGTCTCATTCACGGCTCATGGCAGACCCAGTTTCCTCTGGGGACTCACTAATGAAGACGGCCAACGTTAATCTCTTTCCCCCTCCCTGACGGGTCGATTTATAGTTCCACAGAGAGTCCTGGATTGCAGCCAGAGGGCTTGACACATTCTTCTTGTTCCAAGACGGAAGGGGGGGAAGAGACAGGCTTGCGCGCGCACACACACACACACACACTGAAGACACAGATGCACATTTATGATTTGGATTTAGGTGGAAGATGCAGCTGGAAAACCTGTTTACCTGTTCTGAAATGGCAGCTGAAGGGAACAGTAACCAACAGCGCTTTTGTATGTATGTGTATACTCCAAACATCTTTGTGTTTCCATAGCATTTCTTTCAGCCCAAAGACCCCAAATCGCAGGGATCACTCCCTCATCACCAGGATGAAATAAAGCATCAGTTGTGTGCCAGCAGCATTACCCGTGAGTCATTAGGAGAGGAAGCAAATGATAACTTCTCCAGGATAAACGGCAGGGGGAGGGGAAGGGGAAATTTTAGACAGGCAGAAAGTAATGAACTGGAATCTGGCCAGGACACCGAGGTTATTGTCCCCTCATCTTGTGAAAAGTGCGGTGGGATCTTTAACAATCGATTGACTGAGGCCTCGGCTCTACCTACCTCTCATCCATAAGAGGTTCCAGCAGTAGTTGCAGCTTCTCCAAGAGCAATGCTGGTGCATAGGCTTGGGAGCAGCTTAGAGAAATGCACCCTTCTGGTACACCCCACCTGCCTTTCTACAGTGCTGCGTGGCATTACCTGCACTGGAACGCCTCAGACCTGTCATTCCCACAGCTGCACTGTGGCTGCACCTTCACATGAAACTGGAAAGAAGGAAAGACTTGTGTATTTTTTTACCACTGAGCTATAAGGGAGTATCCCTTCCTCCCCACCAGCATTTCATTTTTTCCCCATTTGGCAGCCGCTGCCGTAGCCTCACCGCACCCCCGAACTTCGCGCTATTTGTTTAGTTCAGCTCCCTGTCCGCACACCGGACTTGCCCGTGATGACAGCACGGCTCTGCTAATAGGGTCAGTCAGTGAGCTACTGCTGCAGAGCCGCAGGGGAGCACAAAACACTGGCTTTATTCCTGTAAGACCTATACATTACCTCCTCGCCCCCGCCCCCTCAGGAACCAAGTGGTGGATTTAAAAGGAGCACTGTCAAGTCATTTAGGCCCATTATTTTGCACTAGAAGAAATGGCCTTTACAAAGCTCAATGGAAGCACACTCTCATTCCATCTTTAAGTAATCTTGAAGGTTTCAATTGCAGGGCTGTAAACCACAATGCAAAAAAGCACAGACAAATAGATCAGATCAGATATGAGACTGCCCAGACACAGAGTTTCACTTGCCAAGCTGACTGCGGAGCAAAAATAGAAATGAACACTGCACATAATTATAGTATTTTACATTTCCACTGCACTTTCCGTCCTGAAAGATCCCCAAGAGCACACACATGTGCATGCATGTGCATACAGAGAGGCAGGACACTGGGAAAATTCACTTGCTTGTGAAAGAGACCAAGAAACCGTGGTCCAGTAATAACAGCTTGTAGTGAACCAAAGCCTTCATTAACACACACGCGCACACACACAAGCTCGTAGAAAATCATTATAATGTGAAACAAGACTAAGCCAAGCCACAGCAATCTGTAGATCAGCGACTCCAGCACTTCTGCTGCTGCTCAGCGTTTCCCCAAAAACAGAAGATTAGAAACTGATCTTTTATTAGCTCGCACTCTATTTCCCAGTGAAGCCCAAGGTGCCAATTCCACTTTGCTACTGCAGGGCAGGGGCAGCTCTGCAGCTGTCGATCCCCAGCCTTCCCCGCTCCCGCTGTCAAGCGCTTTGCAGCCTGTAAGCACGCACATCCTCCAGCCCTGTGGGCTGCAACGGCCCCAGTTTGCAGACAGAAGAGCATCTGAACAGGGAACCAGAGCCAGGGACAGTGCCCTAACCACGGTGCTCATCTTTCCTTCCTGACAAAAGAGCCGGTGTCAAGTACAAAGGCCCGTTCTCTACTTGCATGCCACCCAAGATGCTCTGAGCAAGGATGAAAAGAAAAAGCCCAGAAAAAAAGAGCACTGGAAGAGAAGCAGGAGGAGAGATGTGACACACTGGCAGAAACCTCCAACTTTTTCAGGAGGTTGGCAGGCAAGGGAGAAAAGAGCAGGCGCTAGCTCGAGCTTCAGCCTAGGATGCTGGGTCACTCCCTTCTCTTTCCTGCATGTCTGTAGCAAGTCAGTTTTGTCTTCCACATATTGAATATCTCATAGCAGTTTTGAACTCCCACCTGAGCACACAGGCGTTTCAATGTTGACTTGTGGCCAAGCATATGAAGAATGGGGGTAGGAAGTTCAAGAGGAGACAGAGAAGGCGGCAGATCTGAGGGCACTACAAAAACGAACTGATAGGTCAGGAGGAGGAAAGAAACAGTCTGAGGTTATGAAATGATACAACAGCTGGCTAGATAAGAGCTGGGATTTTATTTTTTTTTTAATGAAAAACAGGAATCTCATCAACAATACAATGTAATCAAGCGTAATACGCAACTACCCGTTCAGGGAAGAGCCTCCCTGCTATTAGCCTTATCCCTTACACTAGCACGAGGCTGAGATCTGCTTTTGATGCCCCTCACAGAAGATTCCTTTCATTCAGCAACATGCTGCAATCATATCCAAGGCTCGGTGAACGACCGGCACGTGCCCCTCTCAGTGGAGATTTTGGGGAAGGAAGAGGTTTTGTCAAGGACACTGCAGCAACACCCTCCCTTATACTTAGGGAAACAGCCATGGGATTGTTAATGTCCAGAGAGGACTCCAGGTTTTAATAAGGTCACATCTGAAAGAGCCCCACATAATAAGCTGCATGGAAGTCAATTTATCGACCTCAGCACACAGGGCTAAGTCAAGCCTGCTGGGATTCAAAGTTGTGGTTGCGGGGCGCGTAGGTAATTCATACCTGATGCTCGAGGCCATCCCCTCTGGCTGCAAATGGGAGACCAATGCGATTTCTTAAATATCGTTTAGTTTAATAGTCCAGTGCATTATTCAGGAATGCAAGGAAGAGCCTGCTTAAAATAGCAGTTTTATTCTGACAATGTCACTTTAACAACAAATAGCTGGCTGCTCAGTTCCCTTAGCGGGGAGACAGCAGGTGCTCAGCTGGCTGATTTAGCAGCAGCCGCAACCGCCACCACAAGCTGCTGGGTGCAGTTCACAGGCTGGAATTCCCTACTCCCCCCAACGGGACTGCAGATTCCCAAGGAGGGGGAAGGGCTAACGGGAGTGAGAGAAGAGGCATGGGGGCAAGCTTGGGGTGAAGGATTATTAAATTAACGATCAAACCGCACTGCCACTTCACTGGGATACCCTCGTTGGACCCCGATGGGCACTCGTATCAGCTGCCTTCCCGCAGCTTTGCATGCTCCTCTTCCTCTGTAAGAGAATTAAACTCTGCGGTCAGAAGACTCCTTTCCCTCACAGAAATAGCATCCCTGCTTTTTACCTGCATGCAGCACCAGCAAGATACTCCATGGTCTTCTGAGACCCTCCCCAATGGCTTCCTTTTATGAAGTCAAATCAGTGTCTTCAGCTCTGCCTTAGTAAACAACTAGAAAGCAAGAAAACCAAGTTGTACAGCCTTGTGTCTACCAAAAAGCAGAGCTACGCCAATACATCTTAGCAGGGGGGATGGTACAGCCAGTGGCTTGTGGCATGAGATGGCTAGAGATGACCTTAAAATAATCTCTAAAATTAGACAGGTGCCTGTGACTTTGTGGTTTGTTTTTTGTCTTAGTTTCGGGATTCTGTTTTATTTTTAAAAATGTACCACATAAAGAACGTCAAGACAATAATTCTGGCTGTTTCCTTTACCTCCCCCATCTTCCTCACCTAGCAATGAAAGTTTTTTCTAGGCTGAAAGACTATCACCATCAGTGGACCAAGAAAATTACATCCTCCTAAACAGTGAGAAACTGAAAGCTGTGATGCTAAAAGGGAACGGGATTTTACTCAGCCCGCATCAAATTCTAGTTGGTCTTCACTTGCTTTTGCTACTGACTGTACCAATGCTCGTATTTTTTCCAGTTGTTTTAAGCTGAGGACAACCAGTAGAATGAAAACTCTCTTAGCTACAATTAAAGTATCAGAGCTCACAGAAATATCCTTTATACCTCAGCAGTAATTCTCTAAGCCCTCCAAAATATTAAAACACAGAGCACGCATTACTCTTTATTGTAGCCTTAGATATATCAGGCTTGATGACAGTACCATTTTTTAAATCCATCATGGCGGGGTGGAGGGGGGAGATAAATTGGTACAAGCCTAGTGTAAAACAAACATTCCCTTTGGCTCATCCTTAAAACTAATCCGGACATGACACTAGAAAGCACACTTAAGGAGACAAACAAAAACCTTACAATTGTTTTATAAGCATACTATCAGTGGAAGAGGCCTGAGTAAAAATAATACTATATGACTGTATTAGCTGCCTGTTATTTTTGGCTACTCAAGCAAAGTAGGGCTTCAGCAACCCAGAATTTACAGGACTGGGAGCCTGGTGGGTCTCTGGTTTTGATTTTGTGCCAATTCACATTCACTCATGCTCTTGGATAAGTCATGATGCCGTCAGCAACTTCAGCCCAGCTGAAAAACTGGGTTAAGAAAGCAATGGACGCTCACCAAAAATTAGGGCTAGCCTGCACAGGGACACACAGGAGAGGCAAGCTGAAGCACTTTAAGCAGACGGGTAAGATGGCATTAAACCGCTGTGTGGACAGATTTATACAGAACACAAATGTGTCCCTGATTCGCGTGCTTCACTACTAAACCAATTTTTACTAAATCAGCTGAAAGTTAATTTAAATCTAAGTAAGGGTATGGTCAGATCAGCCAAGCAATCCAGTCAGTGTGGGCTAACAAGTTGCTGTCCTTTCAGTTATTGGTAACTCACCATATGTGCTTCTCGTCTTCTGTAATGCAAAGACACTTACAGTATCCTCAGAGAAATCTCCCAGAAACTGGTTTTGTGCTACTTAAAAATCAGAGGGGACAGTTTGGCTGGGAGTCAACAATCTGCTATGTTGGCAGGGGCAGGCTACAAACGATGTCCCTAGAGTTGCCAGTCTAGCACCATTCTTTGGCCCTAAAATTAAATGAACAGTCAAACTTTTAATTTTTTAAAAATGACAGAAAATACGGCTTTTGACCCTGCTGGGATGCTGCCTCAGGAACACCCAGAGATGTTGCCACCAAGAAGGAGCATTCGTCTGCAGCAGGATGTTTTCCAGCCCCATAGTCACTTGATAGAAACAAGAAGCCAGGCAAGGACTGTTGGCAACTCTCACACGTGCTACTCCAGGACTGGGCAGGGACTCAAGAAAATGACTTCCCAACCTCCCCCCAACAGTGACCCGAACCATGCACCTGCCTCAACAGATGCTGGCATGCCTTTACGGCCTTGACAAGAAGATGCCTCTCATGTGGTGGCTTCTGTACTTGGAGAAGGCCCTGACAAACCACATGTGCTCAACATTGGGTGGACAGACCTCCTGTGAGTGGACATGGGGAGCTGAGCTCGTCGCTGAATACAGGAGAGATGCAGAGCTGGCACAATAGCTGTTTCCTGAGGAACAACAAGTTTCTGGCACCGGGGAAAAAGCTGTTTTAGTGTTGATGTGATTTTCTGTCCTTTCTGCCCCAGGGTTACATCACCCTCAACTGGGATTTTGTAATAATGAGAGTGCAAGGACAGATGAAAGACACCACTGCTGCCCCAACCCTCCTCTGGTGAGAGCTGCTGAGGGTGGGCTCGGTCCATTGTACCCATCCATACCATAACCCCTTAAAGCCAGCCTCTCAGCATGTCACCAGGGCCATCCTCTCCTGGCTGCTCTATCTAATCAGCAGACACCAGCGCCAGGACTCCTCGCTGCTTGCTCTCTCCCCCTCTCACCAGGGCTATGCAGCATTAATTCTTCGCTGGCAGCTCTTGCTCTCCTCGTGCATATTCCTCCTCACAGATCCATCGAGTGCACCTCCGCTCCGACCCACTGCCCCAACACCGCAGCCCTAGCCGCCAGGCTCCTGACCCCCAGGACCCACAGCTGCCTCCAGCCCCAGTGGCACTCTGTATGCATTTGGAACAGGAAAGCAGCAAAACCCCCATCGCCCCAGGGAGCCGGCTCAGACCACCAGCCTCATCCCGCCTGCAGCTTAACTAGCAGGTTAAGGCTGGAAGGGGAGAATGCCCAGTGCCCCCCCCCACACCTCGCTCTGCAACCCCACCAGCTCCCTCCCCTCCCCAGCTCCCCACTGTAGCGTAAACCCTTTTGTTTCTCATCAGAAATATGGCAATTATTTCAGAAAAAAATATCTCCCCTCACCACTGGTAAAAATACCACAGTCTGAGACAGTAGCTCTCTTGATGATCGCAGACAGTGGAATATTCCAGAAAAAGAGGAAGATTTGGGGAGGGGGAGGGGAGGAGGTATCTGGGATCCAATCTTCTTCCTCTCCCTGCCAACCCCCCTCCATCTCTAGCAGATTTCATTTGTATCATCAGGATTTCTGTGAAATTTACACTCAACCCTCCCTCTCTCCCATTTCAACTCCTGGCTAAGCTCAAAGGTGCAGGAGAATAACACGCTGCTCCACTTTTCTCACAGGCTGGACAAGTAAGTCTTCAGCTAGCCACATGCAAGCCATTAAAAATATATTAACATACCCAGCAGGGTCTGTCACTTTTTCTTTTCTCCCCCCCTCCCCTTTTCTTAAACACAGAGAAGGAAGAAATCTTGCCACAGTAACGAGGTTTTCATCAAGTCTCATTACCTCAAGCACAGCCACACACCACAGCCCCCACAGAGAACAGTCTTCGGTTCCCGCTGTCATTAAAGGAACGAAGATCTTAAACAAAAATTAATCCCAGGACAGCATGAAGTTGGGAGCACACAAACACTAAGGCAGGCAAAGGTGCGTGAAAGCCGAGTGAAGGAGCAGGAGCAGAGCCACCAGACAGGGCTTCGCTCAGATGGCTCGGGAGGGATGGAGCAGGTTAAACGTGTCCCACAGAGCGGGGCAGGGGCAAGTATTTTCAAAGTTTCAAGCTGGCATCCAGAGGTATGCTGTATTTTCCAGAAACTTAGTGACACAACAACATGCTGGAACATTAATAAGGCTCAGGGTAAAACAGACCAGCAATCACAATAAGCAAGAAGCTTTTTCTAAGTCTGAGATGTTGCACAACAGGGATGCTTTTGCACACTCTTTGACACACATCCATTTTTACTCCAGGGGGTTCTTGACCCTTCCAGACAGCGTCACAGCCCACACTTTGTGGAATGGCTGCACAGGACATCTTAACCTGCAGCGGCTGCTCCAAGCCTGAAGCAGGCAGCTGCTGGTGCTACTAGTTTGGGAGAAGGGGTTGAAGGGTAGGAGGCAGCACCTCCACATTTAAGCAAGGGATTTCAAAACCAGTGGGTTGTTAGTCAAAGCGCTGTCGAGTCCAAGTGCCCTTAAACTGTAGTCTCTCAAGTATTTCTTTGGGCAAATCGCTGGGTTAAGCAGCTTTCCTCTCCACCCTGGCTACTTTAATCCAGATCAATTCCCTGATCCAGTTCAGTGTGCAGCACCATGTTCAGCTGCACTGGCACAGCTGAACAAGCAGCTCAGGAGCAGCAGCAACAGCAGGGGCTGCTGAAAACAACACTCGTAAAACTACACCCTTGGATTCAACAGGCATGGCACTTAGCCCCAGGAGAGCAAGATGCTGCATGCAGACCCCATGAAAACAAAGATAAGGGAAGAGGGATACTTCATGCACAGCTAACTGGAAAAAGATGACCTGATCGAAACAGGACATTAAAAACCAAAAATCTGGTGGCAGCGTGGCCAAGTTTTATGCACCTCTAGATGAGGCATAAGTTTTATTTCTCCCATGGGAATGGGGGAAAGCAAAAAGCTCTCTCTTGTGAAACAGGCAGTACAGTCAGGAGAGACAGAGCTATGCAGAAGAGCTGACGAGGGTAAAGCACGGATGAAAGGTGGACAAGAACCTCTGAGGAGCAAGGAAGGGGACGAGAACCCACAGCAGATGAGGAGTGGGAACTGTGCCGGGACACCACAGAAATAACTCCCTGGCAGAGTGGTGAGGAGCAGAAGGGAGCCAGAACATGAGCTGGATTACACAAAGGCAAGATGGGGGATGTAGAGGAGTCCACCCTGGGTGCAGAGGAAGGGATCAGGAGAAACACTAAGGAAGCTACTTCACATCTCTGGTGTCACAACCATTCCGGTTGTGAACAGTTTAACAGGTCATTATCTGAACAGTTCATACACCCTCTGGTTCCAGAGTAATTACATCCATTCTGTAAACAGACATCACATAATGAGGTCTACCAATATCACAGAAGCAGAGAGGAGAGTAAGCAAAATGTCTGACTGTACTAGAAACAGACCAGAAAATAGCGCTGATTTCATAATGATATGATACAAGTCAAAGACACATTCACCTCTGCAGCACTGAGACCTGCTCAACTCATCCTACCTTGGAAAGGGAATACAAGGAATGGAGGGGGTTCAGCAAGCAGAAACAAAGAGAAGAGACTTGGAAGACAGCAAATTCCTATGTGAAGTCCACACATGCAAAACAACAGCTATGTACTCGAGGCAGGGGAAAAGTCTGCTAGTGCAAGCAGACTACTACCACGCACCAAGGCTGCAACACAGCGGGTGCACACTCTGCTCCCCAGGAAAGCTATCCATCCTCTTGCTGCCAGCCACCACAACCTGGCAGTAACTGCCATTAGCCAAAGGAGAGAGCCCTCCCTTGAACAGCAAGCAAGGCAGACTTCTTTCCCACACCTGCCAGACTGGATACACTGCACACAGAGTCTTCACTGCGGAGCCTCATGGTTGGTATTTCCACAGCCTCGCAGACAAGTGGCTTGGCTGGGTTGCTCTCCCCTACCAGCTTCAACATAGATAGCACAAACTTTGTCATGCTAAAAAAAAAAAAAACAAACCAAAAAACCGAGGGACCTGATTTTAACCAATTGCAGGAATATCCTAGAGGCTTACCTGCACTCCTGAGTTCAACAGCAATGTAATTAGGTCAAGGGATAGCCATGCTCTAACAGATTCCTCAGACTTGACTCTATCCAAGGTAGAGACGCCCATGAATGCTGCTTCAGCTTGCATCTACTCAACTTGACAGCAGCCTGGACTCTTGAAAACCTACTCTGCATGACCAGCCCATCTCAGATCACAACTCAAGCCCTTGATGTGGGCTCCCAGCTCCGTACTTCTACAACGGCCTCCAACAGCAGTGCTAAGGACAGCCAAGTCTGAGCCAAGGTACAGTTGCCTGCAACGGGAACAGATCTCCAATAAATGCCAGAGAAGGGGAGGCAGGCTCTAGGCAGTGTGTGCAAGGAAGCCTCTTGTATTGATGCAGGTAGGTCATCCCAGGGACCAGGAGTTTGACATCCATGACTAAAGCATAATCAAGAAACATTTCCTGACAGCGAAGTCTATCAGGCTGTGGAACAGGCTCCCACGGGAAGCCTCATCCCACTGTGTCCGTAAGGAGTGATGAGGTGGGCAAGACACAATTGAGCCCCAGGACTGGTGAAATGGCCTGATGGGGCCAGTCCCACAAGACACCTCTTTCAGGAATAACACCGCCTTAAGAATTTCCCTCTGCCCCTCCTGCAACATCTCCTCCCTTGTTCTGCCAACACTGCTGCTTGCAAGGCAGCACCGTGGACTAGATCACTGTAGCCTGGGTCACTTCACATATTTGGAGAGATGGGACTTTTGACCACATCAAGTCCCTGATGGTTTTTACACCACAATCCTACCAATGGCTGTATCCACACAACCAATGGGATGACAGTGGTGGTACAGGGCAGGAATGTGAGGTAGGAGGTGAGGAAATAGAAATTTCTTAGACCATGCTACAGCTATCTTTATACTAACCCTGTGTACATGAATTCATGCAAAAAAAGGCAGTGGAGGATGCAGGGTGGAGGGCATTAACTCAACCATGATTTAGTATGGTCAGACTTGTGTAATTGGACGTGACCTAACATATATGGAAGTTATCTTAATTTGGAGCAGAGAATGTCCCTGTTAATAACATATATGGTATCAAGTAAGCTTCTGACATACTAGGCTGACACTAACTTAGTGTTTTAGGTCTGAAAGACTGTCTCAGTTTTGACTTTATTTAATGTATGATTGCCTCCCTTAAACGTTTCCTTTTTATATTTTTTGAATGGGGGAAAAGATCAGCTTGGTTTTGAACTGTGCAGATCGACATGAACGCATATTTTGCCCCATTTGAAGCTACCAGACGCCTATCTCCCTTTTTAGCTTTGGTGGCGTGTTTTTGTTTTTTTTTTTTTGTTTGGGGATGGGGGGGGAAGTAGGTGTTAAGAACATCACAAAGTTCAAAATTAATGTCTCAACTTGTAACACACTTCCCCCTCTCCCACAACACTGGTTGCAGAAGCTACCCACGGCTGACACTACTCATGAAGCTCCATATGGTTCTCCTTCCCTTAATTTTTCCTCAGCCTGACAAACTTTGGCACTGCTCAGGTTTTCCTGGTCCTCAGGAAACAGGAGAGATTCCAACAATTCCAGCGTCTCCTTCCTTTGCTTTTACAAAGCTCCCACGGTGCCATCTATGAAAAACCTATTGTAATGGCACAGTAAAAGGCAAATTTATCTCAGCACCACTGGTGCTGTAGAATTTTCATGTTGCACTTAGTATTGGTAACGGTTACTTGCATTGCATTAGAGTTGAAGGCCTTCAGTAACATCAGGATCCCTCATGCTCAGCACAACATACGCATACAGCAACAAATACCTGTGCCTGACAAACAGGCTACTAAAGTTATTTTAATTAAGGTAGAAAGGCTTCAAAATGGAGCGTCATTTTAAAGCACCCATGAGTTGACAACAGTTTGTACAATTATCACCAGCCGTTCAAAGAAACCTTCCAGGGAAGTAACCACGTCCACAGCGAGTACCCTGTATGCACCGTAACTCAGCAAGTGCTTTTTGCAGCTCCCTTCTACACTCAGTCATGAAGGATATAGATCATTACAGCCTCCAGCTATAGAGCTTTAGCTCACAGAGTAGCAGCTCACACTTTTAGCTCTGGAGATCCCCAGTTCAATCTGCTGCATGTCAGCCAAGAGGGCAGCTGTCATATAATTACAACCACAACTTTGCATGTGAAAAAGTAGGGAGAGCGAATAGAGATCTTATTATAGAATTCTGGTTGCAACCTGCTGAACAGCTCCCTATTTAAAGTAACTTCTTGTAAAGAGGAGGGAGGGTGGGGGGTAGGGAGGAAAAAAAAAAAAAAAGGAAAGACAGTCTTCCAACTCAGCTTCCCAATTCTGTTTTGCAGAAGAAATCAGTGCTGCTTTGCAAAAAGTCTTTTGTTACAAATGCGTATGTATATTAAATGAAGCACACAAATGTAGAGCCAGGAATAAGGCTCTAGCCCTTTATCAGTGCAAACAAAAAGAAAAAAAAATCTCATTGCCACAAACAAGACATCTGAAGTCTAACAAGGTATCTCAGTTTCTCTCTGAACTATGACCATTCACCAGCAGCCAAGCCATTTAGCTATGCAATTTAAGTATTAAAATTTAAGTTAAAGAAATATTAACTCAATTACATCTTGTTTTCTTCAAATTGTACATACAAGTTGTCAGGGAGACTTTACAAAACCAAGAATCCAGAAGAGCATGTTTGAACTACAGAGGTACAAACTATGGCAAAAAATTCATTTTCAAATGAAAAGATCTTTTAATGAGTGCAACACAAAACAATTAGACCAAGTTTCTTCTTATCCGTTAATCTTTCTGCAGATCCTTCTGCACACACACAGCAATTTTTGAGCCAAACTTTTTTCCAAGCCAAGACATTCAAAAACAGAATTTGAAACAATGTAATCCAGTTTTAAAGAAACATTAGTTTTCCACCAACAATCATTCTAGAAATTGGCCTTTCCTCAGTAAAGCTATTTCAGGCTTAAGATACAGATTAAATTCTTTGCAGAACATTCTCCTCTGCCAGACAGCCCCATCCATCCATCCATGACCCAGCAGCGCAGGACCCATCAGCACCCCGCTGCCTGGAGTAAATCAACCACTTTGGACCACAAGCAATAGATGGGAGCTAACTCTCCAACTTCCAGCAAACTCCTTACCCTCTTGCTAAATACCACTCAAAGCAGACTGATCGGACTCCAACTGTTCAGTACCTGCCTGCAAGAACACAAGACTGGCTGAAACACGTCAACTAGTTCATGCATGCTACACCAGTGGCACTTCAAAACTCCCCAAGACACAGTATCATGCTTCCAACGGGATTTGAAGGAGAAGTATCTAGTAGACAGCCAAGCTGGAAGGTGTTCAGATGATTGCTAACACCGAATGCGAGTCTGCAACAGTTAACTCTAGAATTCAGGACAAGCACAGACACACTACCACTTTGTATTTAAACCAACTGAATTCTCTGGTGACATCCTCTCATCAGCCTCATTTCTGAAGACGCATTTTCATTTGGCTCAGAGAATCTTCTGCTCCTCACCTCAAGCAAGACCTACTCAGGAAACACACAAACTCCCTGACCATCTCCCTCCCTTTAGAAGAGGGTGAGGGAGAGAACTGAGGACACGAAGCCCAGTTTTGAAGAAAGCTATGTGCAGCTGCACAGAAACATTTGGGGCTGATTATACACACGCAGCAAAACCCTGGCGGGGCTCATCCCACAGAAGGGACCCATAAAAGGTTCACCTCTCCCTCACCTACTGCAACCAGGCAAAGCTTACGAACATCTGAACCACACTTGTTGCAGACATCCAATGAAAGCAGTACAACCCTATGCAGAGATGACTGAAATGAGACACCATTATGCTCTTTTCTGGTATTATTTCTGTAAATTTAGCACTGTTAAAAGGTTCCAGATAGACATTCTCTGGAGACAAAAACCCTTTGCCTACCCGGAGAAGATACGCAGAGAGAACAGCAGCAAAACATATACGTGCTTTTCTCATCTCTCCCAGCCTGCTGAGGCTGAAATGACTGACAAAGGTCCAAAATGAGGGACACACATAAATTATTAATATTGCACTAGTAGTCTTGCTGTCGCTGTGACAGTGTAAAAACTTAACAGAGGCAGGCTCTGCAGGGAAATATTACTTTACTTCAAAATCATTCATTCAAGAAACTTACATACTGAGGAGAAAAGAATCATTCTGCAGCACGCTCTGTCAAACCCCTCAGCTTTAAGACCCTTCGTTCCTAAAGCAAAAGCAATTTTAACAAGGACGGGAAATCAACGTGAAGCGTAAGGCACTTTGGATTTTGAGTGAGCAACACTGGAACAGCGTTACTTCCGGACACAAACCCTAACACACATCTTCTCATGCCTGACCTGGAAAGTCCATCCCCTTCTGAGAGCCAGGCAAGTGTTTTGTCTCTGCAACCTCTCTGCTGAAAGAGCCAAGTGGCATACCAGCAAGAGGATAATGGGTAGCCATGCACCAGCAAGTGGAAGGGAGCCAAAAAGCCACTTCAGTTTGCCGCTTGGGCTGCAACCTGTGCTTTAAGCCCATGCGAGGCTCTGGATTCGCATTCTCTCCAACCTTTTATTTCATTCCAGGTCTCATGCTATACCTGCTGCCACAATAGTCAAGTATCCATAAGCAGCACATAAAGATGTGACTCCCTACTGATCTATTTGCTTCCTCTCCCTTGTTGCAAGGGGAACGGTTTATGCAGGGGTATTAGTTTGGTTTATATTTATTTCTAGAACCGGGACAAATGACCTGAACTTTGACATTTCTGTAAAAGTTAAATTATTTTCATCTTTCTTAGTAATTAGAATAGATTTACTTTTCACTTAAAACACCAAATTTCCCTCCCAAAATATTTGAAGTAGTTACTGAAATGTTTTCTTTACCAAAGCCCTGCAAAGCCTCATGATTATTAATAACATTTTGAATATAAAGAGCCACAACATTACTCTATAACAATAAAAAAGTGCAAGCAGTCAAATTTTCACACAATAAAGTAATTAATTTTGAAAACTAGTACTGTCTATTAAAAATTCTTGCATTTAAAAAAACCAAAAAGGTTTCCAATAACTCTAGACACTGACGGGGGCAAAGAAAAAACAGACCCTACCCCCAGCTGGATGGCATTCCTCTCTTTGGATGCAATGTGGTAACATTTGATTGATGCATCTGATCCATTCCAAAACTCCAGGCGATGTTTTAATCATCAATGTGCAGAATCCTATTAATTTTCAGGAAAAAAAAAATAGAAAAAACAGAGTAGAATATGCAGGCAGGACACAGAGCACTTGGCATTTGTCTAGCAGATCTAGCTGATGTAGCTAGGTCCATAATAATCAACAGATTAAAAGACTGAGTTGATGGCAGAAATTCACATCTCCCAGCATAAGTCCTTTCCTCCCCCCCACCCTCTTTCCGCCATCTCAGATCAACCCAGTCTTCCAGCCTGGAACATTAGTCCCATACCAAAGGAAATTAAACAGGAATAGGGAAAAGAGTGGGAAGACATAAATTAGGGTAAATAGGGGTAGCATAAAGAGCCCACTGGCATGCAACCAAGAGCCTGCACAGGCCCTTGCTATGGCAGAAAACAGGAGATCAGGCACGTACGAGATGGCAGGAGAGCAGATGTAAGAAGGTGAAGGTTCAAGTGGTCCCTGAGCTCAGGGGGTAAGAAATGGCAGCAAGCAGAGTACAGAAGTAAGCCCCAGCATGCACAACGAGCTCAGCATTCAGAAGCAGCAACACACCAGGTGACCCACTAGCTTGGTGTCTGCTGTGATAGGCATTTTCATTATCGCCGGGCACGGTACAAGAAATATAGTGTGAACCTTCCACATTAAACAAGGTTTCCCAGTTTGCCCATAAATTCATTTTGCTATCAGCCAAACCCAGATCCACCAATATCAACCACTTTTGCTCTGAAACAAGCCTCCACTTACAGTCTTGCACTGAACAGTTGCCACCATTTCGTTTCAGCACTGATGACGCCTGCAAGCCCTCAGGACCCACCAATGTAAGAGACTGCACAACCCAGAGAGGAACTGACCATCCAGTGACAGCCAGAGGGCCAACATCATTCATGTGGCCCTTCCAGTGTGACAGCTGATGCGTTAGACCAGCCCACGTCCCAGTCAACTGACCTGGAGCCTGGCATCTTCCCACCAGAAGTGGAAACCTGGCTGAACGGTCAGCAGGACCACTGGGAAATACTCCTGGTCTAGCTGGCCAGCCACCTGTTTGCGAAGGCAAGCTGCACAAAGGTCTCCAGGCACATCAGTCAGTTGCCCGATTATTCCTTACATCTGTTTTGTGTTCCCAAGTCACAAGGATTAACAGCAGAGAATTGCACAGGGAAAAGTAGGGAAGGCAAGAACAAGCTGATGTACTGCGAAGGGAAGGGAGCAGCAGTCTGAAGATGGAATCTTACAGTAGGAAAGTGGTTGCTACAGTGTGGAGCAGGAGCTGGGGGAAATGGGAGAGCACTATTAGTAGAAAGAGGGCAGACAAAGGCGTGCCACCATGGGGAGCTCCCCTAGAGGCTCTAGGCTCAGCAACACACAGGACCCGACACAAGTGTGCCTGCCCAGTGGCTTCAGGTAGTCATTTAAGGGATCTCAGGCCCGGGCCATTAAGTACCCTGAAGATAAGGACGCAGACCTTGAATTTGACATGATGTGGTCATGTGGAGCTTGCGCAATGAGAGATGGATGCACTCCCAGCCCTCACGAGGACTGCATAGTTGCGGCTCACACCTCCCTTAGGCTCCTCAGAGCAAGAGGCTGCACACCCAGCCAGACTGCCTTTGTAACAACCCAACAGCCACCCCGGGCCCGCCAGGAGGGCCTGAACCCCGGACCATCAGCAGTGAAAGCACAAACCTCCACCTCACGCTCTAAATAATTAAACTCTGTGGGAGCAGCAGCAGACTCATAAAACTCTTACACAGACCAAGCCAGCCATTAATGGGGGTCAAAGATGAACGCTCTATTTTTTTTAAGCGTGCTTTGATGTGTGGGGAGAATGGCGAGAGGAGATCTTCATTACCCTCTCTGGTACCTGATGAATTTTTTCCTTTCCTGGCTATCAACACCTCCTACTTCCACCCGAGCCCCATACTGCTGGCAATCAGCCGGACAGCCAGAGAAAATTAGAAGGTGTGTTTAGACGACATCTGTGCTAGCCAGTCACCTGCAGGTACGGAAGCAAAAGGCCTCACTGAGCAAAGCCAGGCTCTACCAGAGGCTCAGCCAGTGCTTATTATGAGGTTTGGGTTTCACAAGGATGTTGCCAGGTGGAATCCCAGGGCCAGCACGGTGCCGAAGTCATGCAAACCACAACCTTGCACACTATCTCCCCTACAGCAAGGCACGGAGCAGAGCACAAGCCACTTAAATCTGTCAGGATTATTAGCTTGGGCTTGGAGCCAGAGCTGGGAGCTGCCACAAGGGCAGAGAGGCTGCCTGCAGCCTTGCAGGTCAGCGGGAAGGAAGTGGAAGTCCCCTGACAGACAAGGAGAGGCATCAGGCAGGAAAGGCAAGACGCAGTTGAGAAAAGGTCATGGAAACACTAGTCTGACCCGCCCCTTCTGGCCTTAAAATACATACACACACACACGTGTGAGCTTCTTACTACTCTGCTTTGTTCAGACATTTTAAGGAGAGCTTTGCTCTTCCCACTCCCTTTACATTTCCCCCAATCCACACCAGTTCTGGAAATGGTTATTTAGGCTTTCCATCAATGAAAACCTTGGGTGGAAAGAAAGCAGAGCAGCTTGTTTCTGGGAAGAAGTCACCACATCGACACAGAAAACTCCCCCAGCAGCATGCAGGGATGTGGGATGCTCTATTGGCAGTGCCAATTCCAGCCTGCACCAGCCAAGCCTCTGTCAGCCTCTTTTCCCTGCTGCGTTTACTCTGTGGAGGAGAGGCCACAGGCTAGCAGTGGCTCTGGGATCCCTGCCACTGTGCTGAGAAAGCGGCTCGTGTAGCAAAGCCAGCATTATGTATTATTTATAATTAGTCCTGATAGCTGCCCCTTTTTTCAGGTCACTAGGAACCTTCTCCCAGCAAACCCCAATACTTGCGCTTTCAGAGGGAAGCTAAGAGCTTTACACACAGCACCAGCACTCATCTTTCTCAGCATGGCAAAAGCAGCAGCTGTCACTTCCATTATTCTTGGAAATAAGTGGGGAAAATAGCTAGGACTCTCAAGCCTTGGCACCTCTTCCCTCCCACCGTTTGGCTACCAGTGCTACAGTTGCTATTCAGGGCAGAAGTGCTCAACAGGGCACACATTCCAGGAGGCTGAGCCATCCCGCGTGGCCAGGCTCAAAATGGCAGACAGCGATGAATAGGATAATTAGAAAGTACAACAGAAACCACAACATAAAAACAAGAGGCTTCTATTACAAGAAACAGTTCTATGGCATGGTTAGATCCATCACCCCATATGCTGGGTCGTGGTGGTGCCTCAGGAGCCTGCTGCTATTATCTGTTTGCAATCACATTTCAGCCCGTCTTTCTGCTTAATGCACGAAAAGCAGAGCTAATCAAATTTGCTCTCTCTTTCTGCTTAATGTCTCCAGTTCCCAAGCATGCTCTGTACTGCTTCAATTGATGTTCAACTAACACTAGCCAGGAGCATGCAGTGCAAGAAAAGGAAAAGAAAAAAGAGGAACTACCTATTAATTTTAGCCCTTCTTTCCACCTATGATGTCTAAAATTCCTTCTACACTTGAGCTTTGCAAACAAAATTCAGGAAATTCCCGTTTCCCTCTCTACACCACACCCAGCTCACGTATGAGTTCCCTTCTCCAAGCTGCTCCTCCAGTGGTATCTGGGCAATTAATTATAGCACAGACCTATCAGGCTTTCCTCTCACTCTCTGGGACAGCTTTTTAAAATACTTCCTGGCTAAGAACTGCCACAGAAGGATGTCTTCTGCTGGCACCCTAATAGCCCCTCTTTGTTAATCTATCTGAAGCAACCATCACATGCTCTCCCACCCCCTCTCCCCCCAGCACTATTTAATTTTTGCAGTCCTACACGGGAACTCTAACATACCCTCAGCATTTCCAGTCTGAAGGCAAACAGGGCCCTGGAACAGCTGCTTCTTTCACTGCATTCCTTCGCACTCCACAGGAGTGGAGCATTGCTAGTGTCAGCTATGATACCTGGATCTTTACTACAACCACCAACACAACACTAGAGAAGCCCCCAGGCTGGGCAGATTGCATGAAAATTCAGCGAAGAGATCCAGGAGACTGGCTTACAGGATGACCCATCATCATGAGCCAGGTTAAACAGCACAGAAGAAGAGTCACCTATTACAAGCACAATTGAAGATTTGCCAGAAGAACGCCACACACACACACAAATAAAATCAGCAAGTATTTACAGGAGATGAGAAAAAGATGTAGGTGGAAGACAAAAGTGCCAGGATACATATCTCCATCCTGCAGGAGTGAAAAAAAAGGAGACTGCGGAGATGAAACTCCAGACAGCCCCTGCATCTGCACACATCCCCCAGCTAATACCCACTACATCAATCAGAACAATGGCAGCTCCAGAGAAGACCCCGATTATCCAGCTCCTTCACTAACACCTTCCCCAGAGGCTGCACGCATGTGCAAAGGGATGGAAGAAAAACATACTTCTCAATGAGATTACTTAGAGGATTTTCTCTATTTCCCCCTCTCATAAATGTGTCTTTTTTTAAAGAATACTGCAGCTGGCTTATAAGTGTGTCAGATTTTTTTAAAAAACATATAGTTGAAAACAAAGACACTTTGTGCTCAGCATATCCAGTGGCACCATTATTTAATATCAATATACTGGCTCTTTCCTTTATTCACTCCATCTTTGCAACACAAATCCACTGTAACGACCACCCAGTGTATAATCTTACCATGCAAAGCCAACAACACCCTACAATAATCTTTCTCGTGCCATAATGTCTTCACATACCAAGAAGAAGAATTTAGGCTTAAATGCTTAGAAGAAGCCCCAACCAACTGCAGTACAGCATGAAACAAATTTCTAACAACTCTCAAGCTGGAGCAAATTCCCCCATCTCTCCCTACTACCTTCCTTATTTGAAAATGGCTGTACAAACATTTCTAATTTGCGCACCACACCGATTGCAACCTGCCCCTCCTGCCAGGTACAGCCACTCAGTCGGTTCACACATGCACAGGCTCCCTGCATCCTGCTGCCTCTGGCACACTACTCTTCACTGACATCATCTTCACCTTCATGCTGTATAAAATTCACCAGACAGACACAGTATCTGCTCCTTTAGCCATAAAGCAATCACTGTAGGCCAACAGACGCCTCCATCTAGTTTCCCAAACGCACACTCTGACCTGCACCGTGCCCCTGCTAAGTAGACACTGGGGCATGCATCTCGTTAGGTGACACATCCCTCCTTCCCTGCAGTCAGCAAGGGCTAATGCAGATACACCGATCTATCAACGGCAAAGCCGAGGCAGAAACACTGTTCACGCCAGTCAGCAGAAGCAGAGTTCGCCTTGGCCAGTTCTCACAGAGCCTGAGCTTCAGCACATCCCTGGCTTCATTGCATCCCTGGAGCAAGACAGCATCCTTCTGCACTCACTACCCCAGCAGTGTGCCGCAAGGCCCTCCCAACTTCTGCCGGTGCCTGAAAATTAGTCAGGCACTTGCACCTGGAGCAACTGCAAGTCACATTTCAGAGATGGAGCAAACTGCTTCTGGTGCTGTGGCACTCAACTTCAGGCCTGGCTCACCATGGGCATGCAGAAAATTCTCTGGATGTTTCCCTGCCCTTGCCATTTATCCTAGGCCTCGGGGATCACCTGGTCCACCAACTCCGAGGACTCAGTCCGAACAGCCACCACCACCATGTTTGGAGAATCTCTTCCATGAACTCAGCCTTCAGCTATCTCCTCAGGCAGTCTGCTTTTCCCCTCTCGTAGGGGATGGTTATGGCTACTATTTTTTGAGTCCTTTAATAACAATATATGAACCTAATAATAACAATAATTCTTAGGCTTACAGCAATGGGCTGTTAGCTCTCAGGAACTACAGTATGCCTCTTACTGCAGAGGCAGTGAAACTCAACCTTTTCCCTTTTTCCCCCCCCTTTTGAAAACACTGTTTGGGAATGGAGTCAGCATCTGGAGGCACACAAGTATATCCCGGGGAAAGAACGAGAGGAGCAGAGGGAGGGGAAGGGAGGGACCTGGAAATGAAGGCTGAGGGCGAGGTTTCACATTACAGCTGAACCAGGCTAATAGTTCACTGCTGCCAAAAAAGGGGGGCCCCATTTCCACCTTTCTTTCATTCCCTACCTTTCACTGCTGGCAAAACAAATCTCACCCCTCCTGCGCAGCAGCTCTGATACTAGCCTGAACCTGGTGAGCAGGTTCAGTTCTCTGTCCCAGGAGAAAACTATTCACTTTTTTATATTTTTGGGCAAGTCAGCTTTCCAAAAGCTGAACAAGCTGGATCCGTTTAGCACCCAGAGTGGGCACAAGGCAAGGAATACAGCCACAGAGCCAGGAGCAAGGCATGACCACCAGCCCCTCTTAGAAGGGGCAAGTGGTTAGAACGCTTCAGCTACAGCAAGAAAATCCATCCCTACCCACATGAAACTGCAGTTTCACCCAACAAGTACACCGGTCAGCACAAAACAAGGGGCCTAGCTGAAGAGTCTACAACAGAGGTATTTGCTAATAATCTTAAAACAGGGAGTTTTACCTATTATTATACTCTACCTACCAATAGCATTTCTGAACTGGATGATGAAGGCAGCCATGTAGGTAAAGAATGACACTAACACAGAGAAGACCCAAATCAGACAGAAATAGAAGAGGTACTGCAGAATTTCCAATTATAATTGTGCCTATTTCTAAATTTGACTCTGTTGTTATCAAACAAGATGGCTGCCTTCATCACTATGCTCAGAAATGTCTGTTTTCATTACAAACTTAACAATTAGTTTCAGGGTGCTGTTGATAAAGCATTTTTCTTTCGCCATCAGCTTCTACATCATCAGATGAACAAAAATAATGCAGTTCTTTTCGATTAAAAAAACCAACAAGCCCATATTACTCCACTGTCTTTATTCCTCTCCACCTCCTCTGCTCAATTACTAAAAGCAATTTACAGACAATAAATGTAACTTCACAGCTGCCTGTATGAAGTATTCCCTTCATTTTAAAGATCAGGTTACAGGCTATACAGAAATTAATATCAGCAAGGTCTACTTCAAAGCTGGATAAGCAAGAGGAACAGATGAACTCTTAAGAATACAGATCATGACTGTACTCTAGTAAAACCAGTAATAAAGAATTAAAGATGTTGCCAGTTGGATATAAATTCCTTGAGCATATCTGCTTAAATACAGTAACAAACAAAAGCTTGATTTTAGGTTTTGCTTGGGTTTAGTCTGTTTTCATTAGGAAAAACATCATGAGATTTCAGATTTACAGGAGCATCCCATAGACCAAACATCCTCGCTTCACTAGAGAACACATGTTTAACTACTAACCTCACAGACTCAAAGAGGGTCTTCCCAGTTGATGCATGATCACCAGGAATCTGCAGCTAGAAACTCTGTACATAATTTTAATTGATGAAGATAAGCAAGCCAGGAGAGAATCCAATGTTTCTGCCATAGCCTCGCAGGCTTTGGCAGGGTTAGGAGGAGCAAGAACCTATGCCTATTGTTAAAATTGCCAGCGGTGACTTTGAAATAGCACTGGGAGTAGCAACACCAAAGGAGAGAAAAAAAAAGTGCAGTTTTGCACAGGCACTCTTCTGATCGTAACTGCTCCTTAAGGCTTAATAAAAACACACAGCCAACTTTTCTCCTTCCACACATTAGCAGAGCTCAGAAAGAGCACCTGAGTCTAGTTATACAACTCAGCAGGTCCAGCTTCTCCTAGGAAGAAAACACCACCGGCATGCAGGTACACCAAAAGCTGAATCATCTGAACAGTCCCTTCAAGGGAAAATAATCCTATTAAGAATTGGGGTGTTGGTATTGAAGACAAAAAGGAGTGTTAATTTTGGCACTCCTTAATTACACTCCATCCATTTCCTACCAAACCTAACACCTGTAGGTTAGTAAATTCACCATGCTCCTCCATCTACCCCCAAGGGCCTTTCCTGACACCGTCCCCTCTTTAGCCAACAACTGCCTGTCATTGCCCATACATTTCCTTATCCCTGACTAACACAAACTAGTATTTGTACAACCTCAGAAATTGGAAAACTAATTTAGGATTAAGGTCTTCATTTCTAGCCTGCATACAAATACCAGGCATGCATAAACCAACAGGGTGCTGTGGGCTTCTGTGCTGTGACTAGCTTACAACCAAAACCCATACCACACATGCATCAAAAAACAGATAGGCTTCAAGACAGACCAAAAAAAACAAACACAACACAAAGAATTCGGACCTGTAAACTCTCTCATGTGGGGAGAGCTGATAAACACAGTAACATTTCTAGCAGAACTGCCATTTTCTGCATTTTCACTGCAGCAAGTACAGATGTTTGCACCCACTGATAGTTGCGCCCGTTTCACCCAAGCCTGCAACAGCATCACAACCTCGCACTAGCCCCAAAAATGGCTCAGCAGACAGAGCTGCTGCAGGAAGTGCCTGCCCCAGTAAGCGGGAGTCCATGTACAGAGCACACAACCCATGCTCCCTTTTCCAGGCAAGATCTGGGGTGTCCATACCAACCCATCAAGCCCTGAAACCTCCTAACAGCTGTACAACAACAGCAGGTGGAAAGAGGCAAACTAATGGGCTTGAACAGGTAGTCCCGCTGTTTAAACCAGCACCCCGATGTTATCAGCAATGCTACAGGAGTCCAGAACTCGACTCCTACCATGACCCCAGTCCAGCAGGCTTCATCCGCTCCACCTGATGACAGGCCACAGCACTCCTCCCTCTCCTAAACTCTTCCAAAGGGGATGGACTGGGAAAGAAACCGGTCGCTCGGGCTGAGAATTTTATTTTTGAAGTTGGTAGATCTGTTGCGGAGACTGATCCACTGATATTTTTCTAATATAAGGAACATATAAGATGCCTAGAATTTGATAGCTGCTTTTTAATTAAATTGAAATAAGTAAATCACAGCCTGTTGCCATGGAGAATGAACAGACACAGCCTCTTGACTCCAGGGCAGGATCAAGCAGGAGAGGCAGGCAAGGCTGTGAAATTAAAAACACCTATTTTAAAGCAAATGGTCTTGATAATTAGCAAAAAACGTGGCATAGGGAAATAATATAACCATATGGCAGGAAGTGGTTTTCAAGGTGAACTACAAAGCTGTTTTAAATAAATGAATAAACTGCTGGAGTTGCTGGGTCACTCACAGAATCATATATGCAGGATTAAACATGATTTAAAAAATACACCAAAAAAATAGCAATTAGCTTGTCTTTCACTTTCCTGCCTATAGCCTGCATCTGTGTCTGTTCTTATTTTTAAGGACTCATTTCACATGATTAACGTTTGCACCTATTTGCAGTTACCAGAGAGCCATCAAACTCAAACGTTTTCAAAAGCCTTGCGGTTCACCCTGAAGTGAGAACCCCGTTTATGGGATATAAAACCTTTTATCTCTTACTCAGTGTCATTATACAACCCTGGCCAGGTCATCACACACTAATAATCATTCCCAAAACTGTACATGCCTGTTATGACTTCCATGACAAAGTGATTTGAGGGGGGGGAATTGCCCCCTCTGCGCACCATGTATCCAATCCTGTGCTACACCTCTCCAGAAGCACAGCTCAGGCGAAGTCAAAAGGTAATGACGGTCTGTCAGGGGGAGGGCAGCACGGCCTTCGGCACAAGCTTGGCTGATGGACAAGAGCCTTGCACTCTCCCTTCCCACTTATTCCAGACAGAACACAGGGCACCAAAACATTCCACCCCTTCCTGCTTCCGACCTCAACAGCACCAGCTCACCCCCATCAGCAAAGGCCAGCCAGAAAGATGGGGCTGGATAGTTTGTGTTGCTCCTATACCGCCCCGGCAGAGAGGGTATTGTATGGTGGTTGTCCCCACCCTTTTAAGACGCTTGTGCTCTGCTTGGATCTAAAGGGGCCGCAGCAAGGAAACTCCCTCATCACCCTTCTGAGCCCAGCCAGGGCAAATCTGAGCAAGACTGTCTTACAATTTCCAGTAAGCACGTGGCCAAAGCGCATCAAATTCACAATAGCTTAAAAATACTTGAAATAAACTGTACCTCATGACTCAGTTTCAAGAACGTACTGTACATTTTTTTGAAGGGAAGGGACGGGACAGATGAACTAACTTTCACTTCAAACCTCCTGTTCACTCCAGGGGAAAAGCCAGCCTTTTCTCCTATTTTGTGAAGACACAAGTTGTCAGCCACAGTCATTAGTCTTCCACTGCAGCTAATGACCCACACAAAACAAACTGCCAGGGTCCCAGTCCAGGCCCTCATGACAGAGCCAGTTATATTAAAAATCAGTCATATTTTCAGCGCTAAACATCAGAATTTGAGCTGGCTAGTGACAAGTTCTCTTCTGTTCCCCACCATGACCAAGAAAAACCCTGCAAAATGAGGGAAGTCAGGACAGAAATCTTAGAAAAAGAAGGGATTGGGGAAAAATGAGTAATTAAAACCAACATTGCTTGCTTTCATGGTTTTGCCCCATATTTTGGAGCATTCTCTGCTTTAACTGAAGTCACACTATGTAAAATCCGTGGTTTTCATTAAAAATAAACTCCAGGTCCAAGTCTGCATGAAGATATGCATAAACTTGCAAATCTGGTTCACTCTGAAGGACACCAACAGGGACCCCAATGTCACTCCTTAAAAACACTGGGGTGGGAGTGGTACGAGCAGGCTAACTCGTAATCTTCAAACAGTGGAGGCTGACAGTGGTATTTGCCCAACCTCTTTGCACTTTCCAAAGCCTGCAGCAAGAGATGTGAAACACCTGAGGACATATTAGCTGCACTGGAAGGTGCTATACGTCCTCGGCTTCCCCTCTCCCCTGGGGGAGCCTTCCCTAGCATGCAATTGGTTTCCTACTGCTTGAAGCACAGTCCTGCCCCACAACCTGAACAGAACTGGCTTCACCAGGGCTGTTTCTGCCCTCACAGGCACTGGGCACCCAGAGGGCAGTGGGTGGATTGCTGTTCCTCCTCACTTTATAGCGTTACTTATTGCTGACTTAAAAGAAGAGATTTAACACGATTATCAAGGCCAGCCTAGCGCTTTCCTCTGAAAGGGCACTGTGGTTTTTCCTCCGTCCCCACAAGCCAAGATAACCACACAGGGGAAGAAGACTCCTTCCCAGGGACACTCCCAGTTGGACAGAGCCAGAGGTAACAGGTACCTACTTAAGACTCAAGCCAGGCGGCTGCTTGGCATATGAAGGATGATGCTAGCTGTGGCCAGGAGCAGATTACCTTCGTATTACAGCAAAGAGGGTCGCAGGCCAAATATAAAATTTAAAAAAACAAAAAAACGCACACACATATTAAACCGCTCCCTTCAGTGGCATTGCACTGTACACACAAAGAAGGGAAAGCACTCCCAGGGCTGAGCCCCTGCCCAGGCTGTCCACAGACCCGTTCCCCTCACTTGTGCTCTCTCCTAGCCCACTCTTCCCTGACCTCCAGCCTGCTCCCACACAGCCCCAGCTCCCTGCAAGCCCCTTCTGCCCCCCTAGCTCACCTCCCCAGGACCCCCTTCTCCTACTCACAAACTTCTCTTGACCTCTACGCTCCCAACACCTCTCTCAGCACCCACACGCAGCGAAACCGGGGCAGAGCGCTTCCCAAACACGAAGAGGCCTGGGATGCCAGCCTTGCTGGGGTATTTTTCACCCCGCGGCGGGTCTCGCTGCGCTGCTGCCTGGGCTCCCACCGGGAGTTTCCAGCCATAAACCTCGGTGGCTGCTTGCTCGAGGAGCGTGTGGCACATGTGCTGTCAACAACTTCCAGTCATGGTCCCGGTGGCCAAGTCCCGGGTGGGTGAGGGGCTGGCTACTACCGCCAGCAGTAATCCAGCCTGGGAAAGGCAGTTTGTAAGTGGGATGGTGCTTTCACAAAAATAAGGATCACCTTAGTATTCTTCTTAGCAGCCAGAAAGGTCACGACGTGTTGGTCCATAAGGGGGGGCCGATGTGGGCGAAGGGAGGTGAAGGAGGGGGGGAGGCAACGCACAAAACCGCACGGCGTTAACTGTTCGCCATAAAAATACAACAATACGAAGGAACGGGAGATTTAAGGAGGGCTGCAGGCAGGCAGGCAGCCGGACAGAAACCCAGGCGAGGGGATGAGCGGCGGCCTGCGGGAAGCAGCAGCGCTTTCCCCCCCGCTCTCGGCAGCACCGGCGAGGCCGCCCCGGCGTGGAGGCGCCCGTCCTTCACACGCGGGGAAGGAACGCGAGGGCGGCGGGTCCCCTCCCCGCAGTGCCCCGTCCCCCCGGGGTGGCGGGGGGGCGGGGACGCGAGGGGAGAGCTCGGGTTACGGCCCGCCTAAAAAGAAACAAAACCCCCAGCAAACACCGCACGCAGCGGGGAGGGGGACGAGGGACGACGACGCACGCCACAGACCCCCAGAGATGGAAAAAAAAAGTCACCTCAGAACAAATAAGGGAAGAGGAGAAGCGGGGGGGAGCCAGGCCCCGCGAGGTGGGGGGGGGGGCCGCCCTCGCGGGCAAGGTGAGGCGGGCGGGCAACGGCCGCCGCTTACCTGTGGGGGCCGGCCCTCAGGGTCCCATGGCAGCCCCGTCCCGTCCCGCGGCGGGCAGAGGGNGGAGGAGGAGGAGGGCTCTGGCATCTCACAGCGCTGCCTAGAGGGGGCGGGGGAGGGCGCTGCCCCGGGCCCGTGCTCCNGGAGGGGAGCGGGTACGGATCCTGTCAGCTCATGTGAGGCGCCGGGCTCGGTCTCCGCGGCTTCTCCCTGCTGGGTTTTGTTGTGGGTTTTTTTGGTGTTTTTTTCCNGGCGGCGAGACCGCGGGCCCGCCCTCCCCCGAGGCCTCGGTGGGATCGGCCTCTACCCCGGCCCGGCGGGGGAAAGGGAGGCGCGGTGGGCTTCGGGCGAGGCGCCGGCTTTCCTAGGGGAAGGGCCGCCTCAGGGCTGGCGGGGCGTCGCGGGGGCCAGAGGGGAGTCGGGTGCGCAGGGGCTTCGCCGGCCTCCGTCAGCCTGGGTAAAAGGGACCCCCGAACGGCGGGTTCGTTCCCCTCCTGAGGCTGCTGTTGCTGCACTGCAGGCGCTGATGCATAGGCCTGGGCCTGCCGCAGCAGCCCGGAAAGTAAATAAAAACGTAATTATGTGTGTTCTAGTCGGGGCTTGCAATAAAAGAGAGGAAAACCCCTCGTTTTCTCTAGAAGAGATCAGAGAAATCGCAGTACTGAGTCAGATCAGTATCCTGCCTCCCAGAGTGCTGAACAGACAAACCCTAAGACAGACTATCGGCTCCAACAAGCGCATGGTGACACTGCCCCAGAAGAGTCCCCTGTGACCTGGTGATCCTGTGGTCTGGCACTTCCTGACCCACAGCTGAGGTCTTCGTATTTAACACCTTCCAAAGGATGTTTCTTCAATGCATTCAGTCTTTTTTTTAAAAAAAAAAAAAAAAGTGAGATTTTCATATCTGCTACATCACGCAGCAAGCATCCAGCTCTTCTTCAGACAGCATTTAGTCATCTCCTTTTGTTTGCCAAGCTCTAAGTGGGGGGCAGAGAGAGATCACCTTTCTGCAGCTCTTTAATGCCTCGATATACCATTTTTCTTCACAAGCCAAGACTGAAAAACATTCCACCACCAAGCCAGGCCGTATATAGGGATCACAGATGACATTTCTATCAGAAACGTGGACAGCTCAGAAAACCTCAGACTCCTTCACCAAATGCAACCGAATTCAATGAGCTGCTTCCCGGCTGCTCTGGTCAGTCCCAAGATTTCTCGTACACTGGCATCAGCTTTCTAGACACCACAACTGACATTAAAAATTGGCACCCTCCAAGCTAGCACATACACAAGAATCTACAGACCATAAAACTTCCTCTATAAAGCGGATGCAATAAGACCAGCAGCTATCCAAAAGGCACCAAGAAGCTGTGAGATTCAGCCAGCCCTGCAGATATTGTTGCACCTGCTCTGAAGGGAACTGTGGTGATCTGCTTTAATCCAGCAAGGTCACTCTTGCAGTGACATAGATACGAGTTTACTACAATAAAGACACAACAGCAACAACAGCAATTTTAGAACATCACTTTTCAAGGGATTAAGGGTTATTTGGTGTTTGTCTAGTGCAACCAAAATTAACAAGGACTGGCAAAGTCTCTGACCACATTACCTTTCTGCAAATTTGTTTTTCGGCTTTTTGAGTCTCTACTGTAGCACTCCCTCCTACATCCACGTGCCCCTGATAGCAATAATATTCCAGGATAAAATCCACACATAAAATAATCTTTTAAATTACTGTCTCTGAAAGATTTTTTTTCCCAGTGCCTCTTCTCCTAGCCCTCAGGCTCTCCCTTTCCCAGCTCATTACAGGAAGCAAATCCGCAGATGAAAACACATGAAATAGAACCAGATACTGCCAGAGCATCAAACATGAAATACGCCAGTACTGCTCCACAGACAGCATAATCAATGCCCTTCCTCCCCCAGCAAAACCGTCTAAATTCTTTGTTCCTGCATGTACTCGTCCCAAATCCCTACAGTTCATCACTTCATCCAGCACGTGAGCTACCCCCACAGAAACCATGTGAATGAAACTAAATAATTGCTGTCTTAGAACGAGTGCGTACAGCCAGCCAATAAAGGACAGAAACACGTACTCATCATTAGGAGAGTATTTGTCAGAAAGCAACAACTCGAACCCCTCGATTCTTATCCCAAAGGAGACCTACAAAATGTTCCCAAAAGATAAAGCTTGGAATTAAAATTTATAATCCTTAGGTGCTAAAGCTTGTGGATTTAACGGAGATGTTGCCTTCCTTGCCTGTTCCAGCCTCCCTGCTGACCTCTCCTTTTGTCACCAGCACAAACAACCCTTTTGTGCTAGTGGTCCAGCAGAGAACCAGAAGCCTGTCAGTCACTTCTGCTCACACCCCTTTCTGCTCCATAGGTGCTCCTTTTTTTTCCTGAAGTGGTCGAATTGATTAATATAATTAGATTAAACTAAGAGCAATTGCATCTAACCTGTAGTTAGCTTGAATATTGCTGCTTTCTGTCAGATCTGATAGAGACCCCGAGCCCAAAAGCTTGTTTGCTTTTTCCAGCTCTATCAGTTGATCTAATAACAGATATTACCTTTCTCCACAAACCTTGCTTCCCTGGGATCTTTAGACCATCACGGCTACACCACCACTTTTAATGTCTTGCCTGCTTTAACCGATTCTTCCAGATTCTCTTATCTGTGAAATAGAATATGATAAAAATGTATTCCCTTCTGTATTGATTCTTACACTGTTTTCATAAATGTAATATCCAAGTACCTTCCAGGACTGCATTAGCTGATCTGACTAATGTCTGTCACATGGAGGGGTTATTTTTCTTTTTCTTGGTCTCTCCCCAGGAAGAAAATGATGCATGGAGCAAAGTGTTTTGGTTTTGTGAGGTTTTGTTGGTTTGGTTTTTTTTTTTTTCCTTTCATCTATTCACATTGCTCTGCATTTATACCAGAGAAAACGACGATGATGGCAATTTCTGTGATAGATCTTATTTCCCAGGGAAGTTAATTTCAGAGTGTTGAGCCACCCATAGAAAGATGTCCCCTGTACAAAGCAACATTTTAATACGTCATTCCCCACCAAAGAAAAGCTAATCCATATTCTTGACATTTGGGACAGAAACTTCCTAAGGGAAGAACAGCATTTCCCTTTCTCTAGCAAGAGTTTCAACCCATGATCCTCAGTATGTGACGTTCAAACAGATTGCTGCAGATTATTAACATACAGGCCAGAGCTCTATACAGTTATAAATAGGAAAATCTGGAAACCAAAAAGAGTAACACGCCTTTTAATTGCACTGAGGCAGATTATCATAGGACAGCTTGGAGGGGAAATGGTGGAGACAGACTACTTTATGCTAAAAAATAGAGAATTTACTTATGTGTAAGGAATCACACTGCTGTTCCTCAAAGAGGAACCCTGAATGATCCCATGTGTCTAAAAACGCAGTAGGTACAACATACAAGCTACTGAAAGACAGAAACTGAGGTGAAGAGAGGAATCATCTGTGCTCAAGCACTGAAAGCAGAAATACCAGAAGACCTCAGGGAGACAGTAGACAGCAGATTTAATATGTTTTTGCAATGTGATATGGCAGCAAAAATCATGCAGTTAATTTAATTTGGGGTTGTAAAGGCAGAGACCTCTTCTCAGAGATATAGGCAATAGTCCCATTTTTTAATATAGTGGTGAGACCGCAGTTTGAAGACATGTTTAGTTCTGGACAACTCAGTGCTAGCTAGATGTCAACAACTTGGAGGGAAATAAAAAAAAGAGGAACATAAAATGATAAAAGAGCTGGAAGGGATTATAGTGTGTGTAGGTTGGCCAAAAAACAACTATGAAAAGCATCACGGGAATTGTGTATGAGAACTTCAGGGGTGCAGAAGCACCAGGGAGCAAGAAAGACTGTTTAGGCTTGTCTGAGGGAGCATAAATTGTATAAATGTAAATTAAATTAAGCAAAGGAAACATTAATCTACAAGACTGCAAGATGGCATCCCAGAGGAGCTCCCATCACCTGATTCACACAAGACTGGATGGAGCAAAGCACACAAGAAAGCACTTGACTGCAGGAAGAGATTAGATGAGGACAATCTGCCTTTGGGACTGTTTTGACTGCCCACTAACTGGAATATCTGCAGAGCAATAGGTCTCAGCGCAGTACATGGTGGAAACTTTCCCTTCTCTACGCCCTTGCTGGAGAGACTTGTAGACCAAAATAACCATGCTTAGTTCCAGCAGGTAACCATGGAGGGAGTGCTGTATTCAGAGGGGTTGGGTGGGAGGGGGTGTGTATTGTCAGAATTTTTCCCTTTCACCAGTGGGATTTTCTTGAGACATCACTGGCTTATCGTCTGGTAGGAACAGTGGTGATGGCAATCCTGTGTTTTGATATTGTCACCATAATGTTCCCTTGGATTACACAGACCTTAGAGCAGATGTTCTGGACAGCACTTCTCCCAAGAAGTCTGTGGCATCCAGATACAGCAGTTAATTGGAATGAAAAAAATCAGAGGCTTTATTATTCCATAGTTAGATGGATGAGATCAAGATAAGTCCTTTTTCTAACATAGGAGAGCCAACTTGAACTTCTACCCATAACACCTTTACATCACACTGTGCCATCATATATTCGGTCATACAGAAAAGGAGACCTGACAGTATAATATGTTCCTCCCAAGGAAGGGCTGATACACAATGTTGCTGCTTATCCTGGATGTGCCACACACATATTGCCGGGGAAAAAAGAAAAAAAAAACCCCCACCCAAACAATTTTATAAATGTTCTATAATGGGTTTGAATGTCTTTTCTTATTTGGTCTATATTTTTTTAACAACACCCCTTAGGGAGTCATAAGGAATGATAATTATCAGTCCAACAACACACTAAACACACAAAGGTATAGTCCTCCATAACTGTTGACCTTAAATAGCCTTTCTCTACATAGAAATGTCATGATCTTCATGCAGGAAAACCTTCTGCTTATTTATTTAAACAAAAAACATGGCCTAACACGCACGAGCATACAGCAAATGTAGGTGTACTAACATTTGGGTTTGAGACAGCCTTGTAATGAATTGCTGAAGCATAAGCTAAAATTAATTCATCACACCCCTCTAGTTTATCATGAACTGATGACTGTTCCACTTTCACTCTGCCTAATGGCCCATCTTTCTCAGGACAACATACGTTACAAACCTGTCTGTAATTTCATGCTCTTACCTTGCAGGCTATGTTTAAAGAAAGGGAAAAAAAAAAAAAAAGGAAGTGTTTTCTCCTTTCTTTTTAATGTAACTCTTGCCTAAGTGCTAGGACAGGCACTGTCAGCTCTAAAAATTCAAGATTAATCAAGCAATTAAGAATTGATATCTAGTGACTTATCATGACTGGAAATGAGAGATGCTGCGTTCATTTTAGCTCTGCAAGAACCCAAAATAGGTAACCTGATTTTTATGGGCAGCACTATTATTTTAAATCTTTTGGGGAGGAGAAGAATAAGAGTTACACTTCCTTCTATTAAAGTGGTTTCTTCAAAACCCCCCTATCTGTGTTTTGCATGTTTCTTAGCAAAGGGCTGGTCTGTCCAGAGGCCATGCCGGAAGAGCTGCTGTATTTCAGATTCACACCCTGCCTTGACCTGAATGAGTCTGAAAGCATACAGAAATCCCGAGAGAGCAAAAGCCGAGCTGAAGTTTTACTTTCTCTTCCTCATGTGCTAGCACAGCGCTGCACTGCTTGAATAAACAACCCAGCCAAGCAGCAATTACATCACTTAAAAACTGTCATTTCCTTTAAACATTAAAAAAAATGGCAAGCATTTCCATGCATGTAATTATCAGCATTATCAGCTCTCCTCACACCTCCTTCTTCTCCAGCATCTAACTGTTGGGATGGTAGGGACTTCCCTGCCTCCCTTCCATGTCGGCAGAGCGCCTTTGCGACTCAGCTGCAGCCATTTGCTCCTCCTCGAGTAAACCCTCTCTACAACCTCAGGAACTTCTTCAGCAGTCAGGAAGACTTTATGGGGTGGATGAGCTGCAACTCAGCATATTCCCTCCATAAATATTTATTGGGGGAATTATAGTGAACGTGTTTGGGCTTTCCATGGTAATTTAGCTCTGATGAGCTTTCCTTATTGCCAAAATGGTGGATACCTCCATAAGAGACAGCAGGAACTTCTCCTGCAGCTCTGCTACCTCAGCAAACAGAGCTCAACCAGGCAGACATGAGCCTGATCGATACCTGCATGAGAAATCAAAAATGAAAAGCAAAGTTTGACAGAAACTGGCGCTGATGACTCAGGAAGAAACTTTTTTTTTCCCCCTCCTATACTATAAGGAGTCCAGCAGCTCCTACTTACCCAGCTATTGGCTCCTACCTGGACAACCTGATACAAATAAGAACATAGGAACCTGAATTCTGTTCCCAACGTCACCTCTGACACTTTGCAATTTTGGAAAAGTCATTTAACCTCCTGAATCTCCACATATGAAGCTGAAACATCATACTGAGCCTTCCAAGGACTTCTGAAATCTTTGGTTGTAGTGGCACATGTCAGTGCCAAAAGCATCATGAGCAGCATTACAGGGCTAATTCCCTCACAAGGGAGGGAAGCTCACTGTGATACAGGTATTTTGGGTACAATTATTACCCCTGGAAGTGCTCAGAAATCATTGCATAAAATTGTAGGCAGACAAATCTTTCAGATGGGATAGAAACCAGAGGCCCTGACTGGTTATTAAAAGACATAACATTTTAAAGAAGCCCATATGTTAGCTTTTCCATGTTCACCCCATTCCAATTTGGATAATTAGATTCTGACTCCTTAAAGCAGGGTGGCTGACCTGCCTGGCCCTACCAGCTGTATATCCAAATCTTCACGTGGCCCAGAGCGATACAACACAGCCCACGTATTTCAAAGAGCTGAAGGGAAAAAGGAGCTCCAGGAGAGATTCATCAGCTGGTGAGAAGAAAGGCTCCCTCCTGGAATGGGAGGCCTCCCCTCCTGCCAAAACAGTCCTTGCCTCAGGAGCTGACAACTTGCCCTCCTGTGTCACTTTTCACAAGAACCTGCCTGGTATTGTCAAAGCACCATCGCAGTTTGTCCCCAGGTGGCTCTGTTGTTGCAGCACTGGTGCTGTGAACCTTGCAGATCCACAGCTTGTAACATAGTTTGGCAGCTTAAAGGCCTGCTTATTTATAGTGAAGTACCTAGTAACATACTGGTTACTAATAGTAACCTGCATTTCTATTTTGTCATTAACAAAAAAACCCATATTATCCCTGACAGTATGTGGAGACTGGCTTGCTCTAGAATCCTGCAAGAGAAGACATTGAAGGTTCACATTCTCCTCTTCGCTTGGAGATTAGGTAGTCATTGGTGCTCTCTGGCCTTCTCCTTTTTTATTTATAAACTCTTAATGATACTTCACTGTGCATAGCAAATCTTGACCACCGTAGAATCCCAAAACACAGAAAGAGAGGTATCTGAGCCTTCATCAGCTTCCTGACACAGCAAAGAAGAGAAGCAGCATGTACTGAGCAAAGGACTTTTTCTCTGTGGACACACAGTAAATTTTTCCAAAGCCAAGATATGATGCCACTTCCAAACACTGATAGAAAGTGGTGGCATCTCCAAGCAGCCTCCAACATCTGTCCAATTTTGCAGTTCAGATGTCAGTCAGATCCAGTGATGGTGTCAGCAGCTACTCTCCTGTCCCTCACAAGGGCAGCCCTGTGCCAAGACAAGTATCTGATGAAACTATTTCTCCAGACTTCGTGGATGCAAAGGAGGGGAACCTGTCCTGTCCCCATCTCTTCACAGGTGTTGGTGGCACCTGGGCCATGGTGCAGAGCTGTGAGGGGTGCCAGAGGCACCAACTCCAGGGATAGAAGACAGTCATGGCTGGGGATGTTCTGCATGGCTGTAGGTGCCCACTCCAAGGAGTCTGGCCTGGGGGCTACCAGGGGATCTGGCAGGGGGATGCGGGCAGGCAGGGGACAAGAAAGGGAGCAGAGAGGACCTAGGGCACCATCTGGTGGCTTCACTCACTGCCTTCCCTAAATCCCTGTCTCACAGGGTCACAGTATTGCATGGCCAAGGGCTGAAGAAACACCAGGTCTTTCCAAGAGACAGCCCAGCAGGAAGAAGAGACCCCTGCCCTTGCTCCAGACTCATACACCCTTAGGGCACTGCTAGGTGGAACAACCGCACAAACCAGAGCAGTAATAACCATTTCATTTGGGTGCCGTTTGTTCAAGCACCTCCCTTGATAAAGAACCACCCCCTAGCTGTGTATTTAGAGATGATTTACAGTAGTGACAACCCTGAGAAGGGGAAAAAAAGAAGAGTAGAAGACAAGCAATGAAGAAGAACACATTGGACTACACCTTGGACATACATTTCACTGTCATCATCCACCACAGCAAGGTATTCCTTATCGACAGACAAAGACAATATATAGTTGGCATGTTTCATACAACAGAACTGGAGCCGTGCAAGACCTTGTCCTTGGCAGAAAAGGATCAAACCAACAAACCATTCAAGTGCACCCCAGTTTTTGCCTTCTTAAATACGGATTTGCTGTAAAGCATTGTGAAGGAGTTATTTTAAAGGGACTAGTGACCTCAGTGCCACCAGCACCCTTTGCAGCAATACCAGCTAAGACAACACATTGAGGATGATCATGGGGAGAGACTACATCTCTCAGGACCAAAGGCTCACCCCCGGTGGAGAGGGCAAAGGATCCTAGTGCTAACGTGGCACCTGTCTTCTAAAGAAGACATTTCCACCTTGCACCATTGCTTACTTTGATAACAGGTCTTCACTTCCCCGAAATCCTGTCAATACAAAGGGATAATTCAACAATTCAAAGATTATACCACCGTAACCTGTGAGCATGCTCTGTGCATAACAGCACCACACTGGGGGAAGCAAGTGAAGCTGAGGCCCTTAGGGACACAGTTTTTAAGAAGAATCCATTCTCAACATTCATTTTAAAGTAAAACATGTTGAGTGAACACAACAACCCAGTCATCACCTCTCACCCTTGTAGAGCTGGTGGAGCTGATCTTTAATTTATATTTTTTTCCCAATTTCTCAACACTTAAAAATGAACTCCTTTCCTCTTGCTAGTAAAACTAATTTTCTGCACCTACTCTCAGGTAAGACAAAAAGACCAAATGACTGCCATTTTCCTGAACAAATCTCTGCTACAAAATAGCTATACCAATATTATATAAATTTTATTTCCTAGTCTCTCCTACCTGTGCCTGAAGGCATTTCCTCATACCTCCTTGGAAAACTCTATACCATTTAAAAACATCCCTGCTCTCAGTCTTCTGCTTTATACCTTTCTCTCTGACACACTCTGATGCTACCGCAGCTGCCCATAGTGCACGATGCTAAAGAAGTGATATTAGCTTGTGGCTACATAGCTTCAAAACTTCCTTTTTCTCATGCAGCAGCCTTTTACCCTTGCAGGGCCAATCCAAAACCCATTGAAAGCAACACAGGGACTCCCCCTGACCTTGGCAAGCTTTGCTGCACAGCCCAAATCCCCAGACTTGCCAGTGTTTCTTGGAAATTTTCACTTTTTCACTTAATTGATCAGAATCTGGTGTGATTCTTCCAGTACTTTAGTACTGACTGTTCTAGGATAGCCTTTTCTGTTCCAAATACCATTCTTCTTCTCATGTTTCATTTTAAACAGCTTCAGCTACTTAAGATATAGAATTGTTCAGGCATAAATATAAGAAACACACTATTTAAAAAGGTAGCAGAAAGACAAGACAAATCAATTCACTTCAAAGTGAGCTTCTTGCCAGGAAATTTCCAGTAGCACCCAATATTTTTAGCATTTATAAAATTTAAAAAGCAAAACAGAAAAACTAAGCAGCATTATTTTGGAAGTTTTCAGTTTTCATCTAATCCACCAGCTTCTGCTGAATATTTTATTGCCATACTGCGACATATTTATAATTCATCTCATCATTTCTTCAAATTTGTTAAGGAAAGGAATTGTTATACCTATACAATCCTCTGTAAGTTCTTCTGTGAACACAAATATTTTCTGGTCATATCAGTAAAGAGTAAAATTGCTGACTTCAAAAATATTTATAATTGTCGCAATCACTTTAAAAATGGAAAATGGGTCTAATAAGCCATGCTGTCTGTTCAATGCTCTTTCTGAAATGAATTCCTCAACACTGGGAAGAGAAAAAGCATTTTCCTGTGGTTAAAGAAAGTCCAAATTGCATGTTTGAAATCTCTTCTAATAAAAAGAGCAAAGCAATAAGCGGATTATCTCTTTAAACATAGTATAGGAAGGCTGGAGGCCCTGGAGACATTTTCCATAGCCTCTATCTCTGATGCATAGCAACATTATCTTCAACTAGAGAGGGTCCTATGACCCTGGAGCTCAATTTTAATTTGATCTTCTTCTTTAAAGAGGTTTCTAGGATTCCTCTCAAGTTATGCTGCATATTCTTATTTTGGGTTGGTTTTGTTTGGTTGTTATTTTGTTGTTGTTTTTTAATCTGAGATAAAACAGCCTCATCTTTTTGATCCACTGGTTTGATCGTGTTATATGGATATTTAATGTAACCTTTTCCCTATCAGAACTAGAATACGCATCAGCACAAATGGTAGGCAAGTTCCAGCTGACAGGAGAGAGAAAAGCTTGGATAGAAAATTCACCTCTAGGCTCTCCCTCCTCCCTCCAGTCATTCGAAGTTTCAGAACTGGTTTACCTGGCCAAATAACGTATGGGGGTGGGGGTAAAGGAGCCCTATACCCTTGCTGGGAAATACTGGCCAGCTGAAACAAAGGCAAACCTATTAGTTTTGGTGGGGCAGAGGTACCATGCCTGCTCCCACAGAGGCTCAAAATTCCAAATGATAACAAAGCCCATTGCCAAGAAGAACAGGAAATTGGGAAGCTCGTCTTGAATTTCTCTGGGCTGGAACCTGGCCTTGGACCCACTTGTCTTATGCAGCCCCAGCAAGGGAGTTTCCTCGGGTTCCCACCTCCTTGTTCCTCTTTCTTGTTCTGGAAAGAGCACTGCCACTGAGACATGTTGCCAGGCAGGGATATTTTCTCTGTTTTCCTTTTCTCCATCTTTATCTCTGTCCATGCATCCAGTCCTCACCAGATACAGCTGATATTGCTGAAGGCAAAGCATTTACTCGGAGGCACTGATTTGAGTCAACCGAGTATGGTCACAGCAGGCATCTGTGACTACTTGATGGGATTAGCAGATTATGAGAAAGCGTGTTTCACTGTGGGGTTCCTGAGAAAGGAAAAATGGGCAGGTGGATGCTTGGATCTCAGTTAAACTATGCATGAAGGCCTGATGGCCATGTCAGGAAAGCCGTGGGCACAGGATCAGATGGACTGCTGCAGGTCAGGATTGGAAGATCAAGACAGCAACCAGGGAGGTCTCTGGATTGTCCTGTCATTTACAGAGGATCGAGATTTAAGTATTTCAGCCAGGCCAGGTGAGAGAAACAGATCCCATCTGCACCATTCCTAAGGTGAGTGCTTGACAAAAGCAGCTTTTCTTTTGCCTAAAATGGCTTTGATGCAAAATAGCTTTGCTACACCAAGGCAGACTGAGCCCTGGTGGGATTTGAACAGATGCATTCTGTTGTTAATGAAGGGCAGTTCAGAAGGAGCCAGGGGTTCACAAGTCCCTGGTGGTTGTGCCCTGCAGTCACTGTGCATCTCTGCAGAGAACTGGCGAGGTAAGAGAGTACTTCTGCAGAAAGATGTCTGGTCCACACAGGGTCAGATTTTCCTTGTTAGATATTCTCATACAATGTATCAGAGGGTTCTTGTAGAGTTGCTTGCTTCTTAGGTGTCTGCAGAATGATGAAAAGGAGAAAAAAGAAATGGAGGAAAATTATTCAAAAGAAGATTAATTAATTCTTAATAAGCAGACACTGACGTTTGTTCTGTTAGAAAAGGCTATAAGTGATCCACTGAAACGGAAGCCACTATAGTGAGAAATGTTGCTCCGCCAGAGATGAACGTGACTAATCCAGCCCAAGGGATAAAGATGCCTCCTTTACTTGTCACTCTTCCCCCAAAAAGCTGTCAGACAGGGAGGGGAGGGAAAATTGGACTTGGTAAAAAAATAAATCACTTTGGATTCTGTGAAGGAGGAATTCCCTGACCTCCTCATTCCTGTTTCTTCAACAGTTGAGTCTATTCCTCACAACCGTTCCTTGTGTAGACAAGGCGCTGACAGACTGATATTTTAAGCGCTGCGTGGCACAGGCCTGCTGTAAGCAAGGTTACACAGCAAGTAGCTGAAATGCCACCGGGTGAATGAAGCCCTACCTACACTAGCATTTTCTCTGTTGCCACCACCAAAGGGAAACATTCACAAAAGTGCTGAGTGCAGACACCTCCAAAGCATGCGGGATTAACCCCTCGCTACCCAAGCTGGCTGACAGCATGCAAACGCTCTTGTTTCGGGGCCTCTCTGCCCCACCTCCCTTCACAGCTCCCCCTCTGTGCACAGCGTCCCACAGCAAGTCCTGGCGTGGAGCCTCTGCAGCAGAGTCAGCCACTGTTCAGCAATCCCACCTCCCACTCACAGGCCAAACCCACCGGCCCACAAGTCTCACTCTTAGGGAAAATACCGTGTTATATTCTGGCACAGCCGCCTGCAGGACAAGGCTCCAGAGGGCTGAGATGGAAGCTGATCACGGTGCTTGCAACAGTAGTGGAAAGCGCAGTCAAATCCCCCTGTGCAGAGATAACAGGGTCCTGCTGCTCATACGTCCCTCCCTTCTGACCAGCGCCAGAACTGAGAACACTCGGTGGTGTCTGCTCTTGGCGTGAGAGCTCATCCTATCCCCTCTCTTTGCTGTCTTCTCCTCTGCTTCTCCCATCTCTGCTTTGACCTTTACCCCACCCTGGCTGAGACTACCAGCACCAGACCCACTCGCACACAGATGCTCCTTTGCTCTTGCTTTGTTGCTTTGCTCCTGCTCTGTTTTACAGACCCGCTGCCCCCCCGAGCAGCGGTTGAATGGTACAGGCCACACACAAGTGATTCAACACAGCCCAGAGAGTAGGGAAAAACCCCCACATCTCCAGCATCTCATCATCCAGACTGAATCATTTCAAAGCGGGCAGCTGATAAAGGTACACAGAAGAATAAATAGGACAGGGAAGGGGGATCAGGACTGTTTTCCCTATCCAACTGATTCAAAATGCAGCAAGAACACAAAACCAGGAACGCTGTCTTTTCCAGTGTATATGATGCACTGGGGTATAAGACAGCCTATATAAAATAACCCATCCTTCGCCTCAGTAATCAGATACCTGCCACTGCCTTTGTTACCACCGACCACTGTGGTGCCAGAGCACTAACTGCAGGAGGCCAACGGCCTTGGGACCAGACCACGTGGCAAGTAGCTGTGACACAGAGGAGGCCACTCGATTTTAGACCACCTTTTCCTAAGAGACGGAAGTTGTGAAAATGCCTCAGACACTGGAAAATACGGTCCTTCATGAAACACAGGGATGGTGCCAGCTTCAGTTGGCACCATCCTCCACACTGCATAGACAGTCAACCTGGGGAACTCTCCCGAACAGGACACCAGTGGGAGGGTGCAGGAGACATTTTTCAAGAACATTTTCCAATGTTAGAAGAGTGAATATATTTTTTAAGCAGATAAGAGGTCTGGTGGGGAGAACAATGAAGCTCTGAGGACAGGAAGGAAGTGTTCCCTGGGTGCCTGATGCATGTTTCGTTCCTGTGAAACAGCTGATGCCTGCCAAAAGCAGGGTAGAGGGTTGTGTGGGCCTCTGGTCTGCTTCATGTGGCCCCCACAACTAGCCCGCACCTGCATATTCCAAGTTGCAGCTACTTTCACTACAAGTGAATTTAGCTCCTTGTCTCTAACTCATAACTCCAGCTCAGCAAGAAGATCCAAGCCCAAAATGTACCCACATTGCCTTTTCCTGAGCCCCAGAGCTGACAGAGACTATCAGCCCAGCCTCTGTTCAGATCATTTGAGCTTCTGCTACCATGAAATGCCTCTCAGGTGCTTAATGCCAGTGAGAGCAAAGCTGTGTCCACTGTCTGCCTCTGGTACACAGATTCCTCTACCTGGGAGGACTTCTCAGCTACCTAAACAATCTGGAAAGGGCAACAGTGGGGGCCAGCATCTGGCCAACTCTCTGTGAACATCTGTCCTGTTCAGACGGAGCAGCGACACCGAATGCCTCAATTGCTTTTGGGGTACGTCATACAGCAAAGCATCTGCATGAAACCAGGACTGCCAGAACTGGTGGTTCTGCCAGAAGAGGGAAGATAGGCTACATGTGCAGCTCAGCTGGCGAGTGGATGCCACATCCCGTTTTCCCCTTTTGATGGGACTGGAAGGGGGGAAAGAGCAGACACACTTACTGCCTGCTAGGGCCATGGCGACTCTGTGGGTTTTCCTTCCCCATGTGCCCAGTGCATAAGGGAACCCTCCAAGAACAGGACCCCAGCCCTTACCTTTCCCGGAGGACTCTTCGTGTGTGATGGGTTGTTTGTGCAGTTCTCAAGGCTAGAATAGACATCAACTTGTTGCAAATCCAGGCACTGCACAGAGAAGAGAGAAGAGAGCAGGAAAATTACTTAGGTTTCAGACAACTAACTGCCCACTGTGTTGTTCCCCCTCTCGTGCCTGACAATTTTTAGGAACCCCTGCCATCTCCAAAGTTTTGAAGTTCCTGACCTGAACTTGGGCAAACAGAAAATTGTTTTCCCCTGAAATCTCTAAAATGCAGCTGCATCATCTTCCTTTTTCAGGCTCACAGAGACAGGCTTTGATGTTACCTACCCTGCGCAAGGCAGTGGAGAAGAACGCCAATGCCCCTGCCTCCCTCTGCTCCAAATTGTCCCAGAATGCAGAAAAGGTCCCCTCTGTCACATGAAAGGATATTGTGCACCATGGGGACCACAGATAATGGGGAGCGCTCTGCATCACCCAGGACTGTTTAGGTGCCTGACACCCACAAGCTCTTGCTTATGGTTATTCTGGACACACACTAAGGTGAGAAGACAGGTGAGGCTGAAGGTCCTGAATCACAAGGGCTGTCGAAAATGGGAAACCCTACATCGTGCATGATTGCTATTTATTGTCTGGGTTTTTTTCCAAGCCAGAACTCTCATTTCTTCTTAGAGTGAGCAGAGAATAATGATAATAAAAAAAAAAATCAATACTCTCCCAGGACCTCAAACATATCCATGGTCCCACACAGCTACACAGAGAAACACACACATGCCCTACATGCGTATGCACCCACTGGTCCCACAGGTAATCATGTCACAGGAAATGCATGTCAGTTTGAGTGATGTTCCAGATCTGCCTGAAGGATCAAACATAACAATCTGGAGGACTTTTCCATGTGTGTTTCAAGGATGACAGCAGGTTGCCAAGGTGGCTGTTTCTCTGGCAACAGGAAGATGGGAGGAGCTCTGGCCGCAAGAGGGGCAGATGGTATTAGTGGATAGACTGCAAAGGGAGTGAGGCGCCCTGCAACACAGCAAGGAGGATAAGCAAAACATGGGGGCTTGATTCTGGGGCTGCCAATCACCTGAACTCCCATAATTTCATCCAGAGTTGCAAACGCTCAGTGTCTTTCAGGCTTGTGGCCAGCAGGACAGTGGTTTGAACAGGACGAGATGACAGCGGAGCAGCAGTTGGGAGCAGGGCTTGGAACAAACAGGCACTCAGACAAGAAGGGGCTGCAGTGAATGGAGTACCACACAGCTCTCCCATTCCCACTTCTCCTTCGGGAACAGTCAAATTATTTCACCTGTCTGCTTCCCACTCTCAACAACCCGTTTGCCTACACAGATATTCCCAACTATTGGCACGTGCACATGCGCACATAGAAAATCCCACTTCCCCATCCTCATTTTCAATTCTCTTTGTGATGCTCACAGTGAGGACCTTGTCCCACGTGCTGCACTCACAGCAGCCTGGCTCTGCGTCCCCTTGGCAGGACAGGCAGCCTCTTTCACTGTTCCAGTCTGAAGCCACTCGCAAGGAAGAAGGATCCTTTTGGTGTTTAAGCTCCAAAAAAGATTCCCTCACTCCACAAGCGCTCTTCCCCTGGAGGCTGTTGACAATGCTGGCCTTTTGCTAGCCAGTTGGAAGGCTGGTGTCTCCAACTGCCATTTGCAAATTAATTACTTTTACTTGGTCACTGACCACCTGCTACTATCACAATGGAGGCACACAGGTCTCTCTCCTCCCTGCTGGCAGATGCCTTCCCATCCCCAAGCAGCCTCCTTGTCTCCCTCTCATTGGGAAAAGCGCCTGTGCTCTGGAACCCGCCTGCGCTGCAGGAGTTCTGTTTGCTGCTCAAAAAAAGCTTGTTTGAAGTGTAAAGCAGATGAAGCAAGTCCCTCGGATTGTTATTTCCAAGCGGCTCATTAACTAGGCAGCTAAGCTGGAAGACAGAGGAAAATACAGGTTTGGGTCTGGGCAGTGCAGTGAGGTAGAGCAGTTCTGGGGCTGCAGGAGGACAAAGAGGTCTAGCAACACCTGGCAGTGTAGTGGAAACAAAGTGGGTGCTCAGCTGCCCCCTTATTACCGGGGTGGGGGGAGGGCGGTGCTACCAGCTGCTTTTCACTGTGTACACCCACCCCCAGGGACCATGAGGTAAATGGCGGCACCTGGAAGAGCCAGTGGGGAAGGCATTTACTCCTAGGGATGTTCAGCAGGATGGCTTTGCAAAAGGTGTGCTAGGACCCTTGTCGCGCCAGGGGTGAGCCTTTCTGCCACGCAGGATAACACAGAACATTTAATGAACTGCATCGGCCAGTTCCAAGCCCTTACTTGGATGTCCAGTGCTGCCTCCTGTTGCTCCTGCTCCTAGCTCCAGGCCTGTAAGGACACTGTGGTTTCCTGACCCGACTCTTTTCCAGACTCTGACCTCTTGTTTTTCCCCACAGACAGCACATCTGGCACGTGCTGGCCTCCTGTCCTGTCCCCTAATCTCTGACCTCCTTATTTATCTCATCACTTGGAGTTACTTCTCACTTGTCCTTCCCTCTTCCTTGCCTCAGCTTACCCCGAAGCTGATGACAGATTTCTGCCCTCCCCATGAATTAAGCACTGTGTTCAACACCTGATTTAACACCAACGGGTGTTCACAATGCACCTAATTTCAAACACAGTTTGCAGGGCTGGGTTTACACCATGCAGAGTCCCAACAAAATCTAGCAGCGGGGCACCAGAGTTATCTTTCAAAGGAAATAAGGTTTGTCAACTTTCCTCTCCCCTCACCTGTCCTGAGGGCCAATCCAATGCAGGCTCTCCATCCCACGGCTCTTGCCCCCTCTCCCCCATTAAGTTCTCCGTTAAAACTCGCAGCCCCATGCTCCCCCCGCCTCACCTCGCAGCCCTGCTCTCACCACCTGCGGTGGTGTCTGCGGCAGGAGTTGCTACTTCATGCCTGAACGAGTCACCCTGCAGCAGCTGCTCCGCGGTAAAGTAACCTCCAGTGGGCGGGCTGGTACCCCCCAGCACGCAGGAGATGGTCCGAGGCTGCTTGCGGCTCTGCCAAAGAGGGCTGAGCCACCTGCCCTGCGCACTGGGCTGGCTGAGAACCCTGCACAGCTGGCGTGTGGTGAACGGGCTCCAGGGGAAGGCGGCTGGGCCAGGTCCATAGGGCTCCTGCAAGCGCAGGGGCTCAGCCAGCTCCCGGGACTGCCTGTGCCTAAGGCTGGCTCCGCTGGCTTGCGATATTAGCCTTAGTGGGGCCTCCTGAACAGAACATGATGAAACATGTAATTAAGACGGAGCTAAGGATGCATGACGAGGCCGACTGAGCGAGAAATGGATTTGATTTTTTTTTTTTTGTCTCCTTGCAGAAATCATCCACTTCAGCAGGAAACTACCCATTTGGATTTTTATAAGCCTGAATTAAAAATAAATTACTGGATACAAATGCAAAGGTTTATAACGTGCAACCTCCTTTACCCAAAGCATTGCCTTTTTGACAAGAATAAACATATCACATACAATATATGTGATATAAATCCCATGTATTTTTAAACCTCTGTTCCAAAAATAAAAAGGCCACAAAATGGTGTCCCCCCCGGTTGCGAAGTGAGAATGAGAAGGGAGCAGGCCCATCCTCTTTTTCCTATCTGCCCTCCTATCAGGTCTCCTGCTTCCTTGGCAGAGCTTTGCTCCTCTCTGTAGTACATTCTCCAGAGCTTCATTTTGTTTAGTTTAAATGATTAATGCAGCAGAGCTTACAGGTTTTCCTCGGAGAGACTTTTCCAACCCTTATAGACCTCACAGTCAGAAAGGTTTCCTAATATTCAGGCAACACCCTTGTCTACTCACTTTCATTTTATCCCTCCTCGTTTGTCCCACAGATCACAGGGGGAAAAACCCCCTTCCCTTCTTAGTGGAACAGCCCTCCCATGGGAGTAAAAGGAGAAAAAGGAATCCATTGTAAATGGAGCTGGATGGGTTGTAAATGGGATTAGGGGTCATGGTTACTTGAGGCACTGGAGGTCTGGGCCTGACATTTCAGGAGAGCCACTCCAATCCTATTACCAATGACGCTGCTGCTACTGCGCTCAGGGAGTGGGAGCAGACGGCGTTCCCCAGTTTGGGAAATGGAAAAAGGCGATCCTATGCAATGAAAGGGAAATGTTCCAACAAAGAGACTCCCTTCACTTTCTTCCTGCCCCTTTTCCACCTGAGAGCTAGTCAGCCTGCTCAGGACTGAAGCGGTCCATGACATTGACACCAGTGAAGGTGTCACAGGAGGAGCTCTAAATACCTGGGGTTGTTGTGGGAAGCACTTCTCTCTGCCCCTTTCCTGAGCCATCACTCTCCAGCTGAAGCGGGCACATGTCCTTGTGACACCTTATAGTACAAAGTGAGGCTGAGATCCCCTCTTCCTTCCTGACTTCTGGAGATCCTTCTACCTCTGCCACCAGGAACCCTCTCTGGCCCCACACTTGCTGCTCTGTGCAGCCTCACTGCTGGCAGAGGGAAGGGCGCTTCCCAGCAGGGCATGGTGCAAGGCTTTGGCGCTGGGGAGGCCACAAGTGGGACCAGGATGGAGACATGCAACTTGCACAGTCCTGAGAGGAGCTAAGCAGAGAAGAGCACAAGCGCAAGTACCAGGCTGGTACGCAGATATTGCTTATGTTTCACATCATGATACTGGCGTTGCCTGTACTGTGGCAGGGCAGAGAAGGGAAGGGCTGTACCATGATGTGGACGGAAGGGATGGAGGGAGATTCTGGTACTCACGTCATAGACAGGAGGGGGTGGTGGTGGACTGGCTGAAGGGGGTTGTGTTTCCACGTTCTGTCTCAGGATATTTATCTGGTTCCTTCTAGGGCACAACACCTGCTGAGGGCAAGACACTAAATTACACATTTGGAGAAAACACCGTCTCCCCAAACATGAAGTGAACACCAATGTCATGTCAACGCCAGCTCATCGCGCCCCCCCTTGACTGCTTCCACAGCAGAGTGCTGGCTCTCTCTACACAACACGGGGTAAAACAGAGGAGTCTGCTGACTTACACAGAGCGGAACTGGGCTCTGAACCACCACTGAAACTTAGCTGGACACATGGTTTAAGTATTTAACAGCACACAACAATACTGTAGAGTAAAGCAGGGCCCTATTCAAAGTATGCAGGGGAACTTCAGAGAGGCAAAATGGAGTGACTTTTGTCAGGATTAGGCCGGGAAGCTTTTGCTAATACACGGAGTCTAGAGAAGAACACCAGATGACCATTAATGGTGACATACAGTCAGTGATACACTAATGTGCAAGTCCAGCATGAAGTTGAAGGAAGAAAGTCTCTTTCTCTGAAATGTTTCTTGCATTGGATGAGTTCTCCTTGAACACGCTCCATTCATGCACAGATAACGGTTAGCCCTGCTCAGCAAGCGAGAGAGGAGGCAGAAAAGGCAGAAGGCTTTGCTAAGTATCTCTGTTCTAAGTCGGAAAGAAGTGGGATGATTATATTCACATCACATGAAAACGATGAACTGCTTTCCAGTCCATTAGTAACTAAGGAGGATGCTAAATAGCTTCTCTTAAAGATAAACATTTTTAAACCAGCAGGTCTGAGCAAGCTGTGGTGAGAAATATGGGCTGTGTTCTGCAGGAGGGCAAATGTAATGACTGTACGATCTCTTCAGGCCCCGAGGAAAGCCCGTAGGTCTGAGACTTGCTGGCCCACCTCAAAACCTAGAGACGCCATTTGGCAGGGTGTGACAAGTGCCTCCCTCCTCATCCCCATGGAGACTCTGTCTAGGCAAGTAGAGATGGAGGTCTGTCTCCAGCCTAGTCACTCCGCCGCTTACACTACTTCCCCCTCCATCAGACTGCCTGCAAGGTAAGTCTCACGAGATTGGCAGGTCTGCCAACTGCTGCCGTTCTGTTTTCAAACTGATAATTTCTGACTCTGTGTGCTGAAGCCTGATGCTCCTTGGAGTCGCAGGACTGTACCAGCAGCACAGCCACCACATAAAAATGCACGCAGACAGTCTGCTGTCATGGTGGCAGAGAGCAGGTTGAAAGAGTAAATATGGGGGTTACTGTACCTAGAAAACAACAATCCCCAAATTCCGTTCTAAAAGACATCAGGTTTTTTTTTAAGACAGCCTTGAGATCACTGGAAGAGTGCAGAGGATGCTGTTTTGAACACCTGAGGGTGGCAGTACTAGGAGCAGTAGGTTTTCCCCAAACAACAGGGATTCTAGTATCATGACTCCAGAGTTTTTTCCACAGGGCCCCTGCTGCATCCAGATCTTTCAGCCCTACTTTTGGCTTTTCTTCTCCTGCTCTCTACATCCTTTCTTCCCCACTCCTGGTTTCCCCTTTGCCCTCAGCTACTCATCCCAGCTTCCACCTCCTTACCCAGCTGGTCCCAACTTGTGCCACCGATCTGCTCTCCCAAGGGGCCCTGTCAGTCCAGTCTTAACACTCTTGTCCAAGCTACAGTGCTTCCTTGCTCCAGATTACAGTCCCAGTTTCCCTCCCGAGGCTCCTTCTTCCACCCTCACAGAATCACTGATGTTGGAAGGTGCCTCTGGAGATTGTCTAGTCCCATCCCCCTCTGCTCAAAGCATAGTCAACTAAAGCAGGTTGCTCCTCAGGTCCTTGTCTCTCTCTTTTTTCCCAGTTAGTTGGGACTTGCACACAGGCTTCCTTGGGATCCTAGTCCTGACTTTCCCCTCTCACTCTGTCTCTTAATGTTTTCTCTGCCAAATACATGCCCAAGGCTCTGGTCTCCATCCCCTCCATGCTGTAGATTGTTTTCTTCTATGGTGCCCAAGCCATGGCTCGGGAATGCAGTTGCATAGCCTCCTTGCAATCAGGTCGTGTCCTTGCACCAGAGTAGCCCCCACCTTTAAAAAGGATTAGAAACAGGGAAAGTCCTGCCCTCTTCCTGCCACTAGGGCTGCAACAGACTTGCTTGACTGCACAGGATGTTACTTGTCTGACTGGCACTGTGTGGAACGGCAGCCTCACAGGGCTCCTTTAGACAACAGAGCTGCTAAATTGACAAGAGCCACAACTGAGCATGCACAAACTGCGGTCTTCCAAAAACCCATCACAAAGCTACATCTCCTTGAATATTCTCAGGGCCAGCACACCGCTAGTGTGACATCTTGCCCTGTGTCAGATCTTTGCTGTAAAGCAGAGCATGCTGGAGTCAAAAGGATTATCAGAATTTCTTTAATGGACAAATCAATGACTCATTTTGTCTTTCCTGTAATCTTTTTTCTCAGAAAGACTGAACTTAAAAAAAAATAAAATAAACCTGAGGCAGACACCCAGCATGGAAAATTTCAGCACAGGGACTTCCAATCCAGCCAAGTTAGAAGCAAGTGAAATAAATTCCTAGAATGGGTCGTGTCAGGTATTGCTTTTTATTTGGTTATAACTTGCCTTTCTTTTCCACAGAAGCAGAGCTGTTGCAATGATGCTTAATACAGCAAGAAGAACAGTAAGGGTAACAAGGACTTCCCACCTGTAAGAGGCCTCTCCGTACCCTGTACCTGTAAGAAAGAAGGCAAAAGATTCGCAGTGTGAGTGGAAGTTACAATCCTGCTGCATTTTTAACCCTGGAAAGAGCCTTGAGAGAGCTAAAATACAGAAGCAGCGCAGAATACAGCGGCACAGATGCACACACCCTTCAAAATCTAGTCTGACTGAACAGAGAGCAGGCTGCAGTTGAAGAATCATGCAAAAGAGACAGGATATAAGCAGCTGCACTTCATGCAGATTAGAGGGAGGGGACATAACTATTACAGCCAAGAAAGGTGGTAGGTAGAGGCTTGCAAAGGTCTTCAGTGATAGGGGCAGAAAGACAGATGGTGGAAGCACACATGCCACACAAACTAGCAGGGTGAGTGCTGTCAGAATCCTCTGACCAATGTAGCAAAGCTATTTTGCCATGGCTCTTTGCATTTACACTTTCTAAGAAGTTTTTCATATCCAGCATTCAGTAATACAAATCCATCCAGTCAGCAGCATGCATGCCCTTATCACTTTTCTGTAACATTCCTCTTATCTTGGCTTGAAGCTCTTCCTTGCTTTCCAGTCTGTGCATTAACAGAACAACTGACCCCTTGTACCACGTGGAAAAGGGGGAGGGATTATGGTGAGCCCCTAACCTGTTTGTGAGCCCTTAACGTTGAGCACCTAATCTGTACATCTGACTACGGTGAGCACCCTAACCACTGACCTTGTGTTCAACCGTCTCTGTCACACGGCTAAAGGCCAAACTGCACCGCACTGTCTCCTGAACACTGGCACCTAAAAGCACCGTCTGACCCAGTGTCCAGGCCCCCCGGTTAGACTCTGACTTTAAGCCTGCTGTTCCCAGGAGGCTGCGGCAGGTCAGGTAAAAATTATTGCATCTTCAAGTCCCCATCTGGGCATTGGGAAGAGCAGCACAGGCCACCTGTGTAAAACATATTCAACTCCGATGGCATTAAGCATTGGGCATAAAGTATTATTCCCACCTGTCTTCATAGCATGTTTGGGCAGAGAAAAAGAAGAGCAAAGTTCATCTTTTCATAGCCAGATCCAGCTGATTTTTAACCACCTGCCCTTCCTTTCTTGCTGTTCACTTACCTCTAACAAGGACAAACACTCCCTTTCCCATTATCTGGATGTCATTCCATTCGACGGCGCAGTAGTACGTGCCAGTAGAATAGGTGTTTTCAAGTAGCATGATTCTGTGGTCATAAGAGCTGGCAGCACTCTGATTCTCTTTTCCAGGAGGGATGTTTACGTGTTCTGACCTATGATAGATGGATGTTTTCTGGCCCAGTGAATTAATCCAGTAATAGGAGATTGAAAATTTGGTGTATTTCGGCATGTAAGGGAACATGACTTTACAGGGGATGGATATTCCTTCCTTGAGCAATGCAACCTGGATTGGAGGTTTCTGCTGTACATTGACTTCTCTCCCTGTAAGGGTAATAATTGTTAGCAGTAACCTAACATCACTTTAAGTCAGGAGAGGACTGCTGCCCCAAAGACAGGATCACATGGTGAAAACAACCATATATCAGGAAGCATGCAGTGTTGGCCCTTGTCAAAAATTGAGTGATTCAGAGCACATGCCCTGTGTGATCTGCCACATCTCTTAGGTAATTGGTGTGTGATTCACGACAGCCTGTTGCAATCACAGGGTTCCCCTTTTCCCTTGTGAGCTCCTCCGTACAACACCAGCGCACAGAAAGACAGGAAATTAAGCAGGAAGTAAACTGATTTTGCAGTGGTGTAAGACTATATTTACAACGGATGAATAGAACGCGATTTTCCAAGATGAACGTTAGCTGGACATCTCCTGAAACTCCTGAGCTGCAAACCTCTGCTTGAGCATCTATGTGTGCCCATGTGATGACTCTGTGCCAGTGAAGGTGCCGTATGCAAGCAGGTGTTATTGGTGGGACTGTGTATTTCTGAAGCGTGAGTGAGGAAGGAAATTGCACATTCTGCACAGGGGCCAGCACCAGGGCCATGAGAAATAAGACACAGCTTAATCACTCCAAACTTTTGCTACTGTAAATGGGCAGCAAAGCGCAAGACTTAATGCCAGATACAGGAACTAGCTGCAGAAGACTACAGAGCTTAAGTATCTCTATGTGACAGTATCTTAGGCAGAGAGATAGGAGATCGTGCCCTTCATGAGCTTCCTCCGTACACAGACAGGGCTGTTGGAAGTGATCTATCACTGCAATTCAGTAGACAACGATATCGGGAGTTACAAGAGAGGATGACTAAGCACAGATGGGGAACCACACCATAGTTCACTCCCTGTTTTATTTAATAAAAAATTAAAAAAAAATCTAAGAGTGAGCCGTGGGCTAGTAAAGAGCCTGGGGTACAGGATCTCTTTGCCTTCCCAGCCAAATCTGGGTATAACACCAGGCAGCCTCCGGATCTATTAGTTTGGCAGCTGACATAACACCACATATAAAGCAACTTAAGAGGAGGCCTGTGCAAACCATTGCTGTCTTTAAAAAAAGGGAACTGGAAACTTACACACAAGTCTTCTTACAAAATGAAGGATTTTTTTCAGAGACATGAAAATAGAAGGGGGAAAAAAAACATAGCAAGAGAAAGTAGGGACGAGGCAGGCTTTTCCATTCATGCTTTTGATGGGATTCCCTGGAGTTCTGCATCTATGAACAGGCTCATAACAAGGCATTAAAGCTGTCCCAAAGCACAGCCAGGCTTGCTTTCCTGTCATCGTGCACTAACACTGCATCGCAACAGCAGCGTCACCTCTGCACAGCGGGACCCAGCATCAGAAAAGGTAACTCAGACTTAGCGCTGCTGAGCGCTGAGCACTGAGAAAGTGGGGGGGGGGGGGGGGGNGCATGGCCACTGCCCAGAAAGGACTGTTGGGAAGTAACATCCATTAAGGAAAATCCTCTACAGATGACATAGCCAGGGACAATAGCCCAAGAGTAAGGAAGAGCTTAGGTTACATCACCAAAAAAAGGTTCTTAGCTGTAAAAATAACCGAGACACAGTACAGTCCTAAGGGACATGCTCATTTGTTGTGAGTGCACAGCCCTGTGTACACTAGATACAATATTACGGCAAGAAAGTAACAGAAAATCCTGCAGACACTGTGGGAGTGATAACCCCAGCGGTCTCTTCTGGGCCTTATTTTCTAAAATCATTTATCATCCTTCGCCTCATCTCTACCCAGCAGAACACACAAGAATATAGTTTCTATACAAGGCATGGCTAAGCATTGCTGTAAAAAAACAGAGGAAAGATCCATCTTCTTACAGTATCCCAGGAGCCATTAGCTTGAGAAGAACATGCCAGGGAAAAAGCCAAACCATTTTATTTAGGTTATCTAACCCTTCTCCCATGTCCCCCTTTCTTGAGGATTCTCTCTCTCAGCTTTGAAATGCTTAAAAGACAGAAATTGCAGCAGCATGCAAATTCCTAGAGGGGATCTCTGGAAATTAGCAAAAGCTGGAAATTAGCAGCTGGAAATGCTCTAATATGAACAAACATGAGAGGAAACAAAAGGAATAAAAAAATGGTTTTTTACCTCCACACTGAAGCAACCAAATAAACAGGAAGGTGACTTTCAGATTAGAGGTCATGATGGGGAGGTCAAAGGCTGTAAGAAAGCAACCAGATACAAAGATCCAAAAGGCGTAAGAGATGGGGGTTTGTCAGGTATTTCCACGTCCAGGCAGCTGGTTGATCCTCCCGTTTGCAAAGGGACAGGCGGGATGGACACACACTGCTCTTGGCAAGCTGTTCCTGGTAGATGCAGGCTCTTCTGCTTTTTGGTCAGACTCCTCCCTGCACCAAGGTTAACGGCTCTGTACTGTTACAGTGGTGTTACACCTACCAGCGGGTGTCCAAAGATTAGACCATAAACTCTTTAACATATAGAGCTTTGTCTCCTGATGACCGTAAAATATTACACACATTTAAAGCAAATTTTGCCACCTTCTGCAGTGACCAAAGACCCACGTTGGAATATGGAAAAAATGTGCTTTGCCTGATGCAGATCAAGGCCATTTGAGGTGAATGTGGTCAAATTCAGTGAAGGATTCGACTGGAGCGATGGACAAGCTTAAAAGTGGCACAGTGGGATTTTTACCACAATTTTGCAAGGATTTGTTTACACAGGTGTTTTGGATCAGCTATTCCTGATTATCTCACTGCATGGACCATGCAGGTTTTGGAACAAAGGCACTTTACTTCAAATTATCTTAATCAAGTGCTTTGTTCACATGGGGAAGCTAGTGAGCAGTGCCACAGGGTGTGTGTTCAGGGCAGAGCAGCACCATCAAACTCCTCCTTTATGTGAACGCTCAAGTGTGGGATCACCTGTTTTGCCTTCAACACGGAAAACAAGTACACTCACCAGCAGTTGGTACAGAGGAACCTGTCCTCCTGACTGCACAAAACTTCCCTCCGCAGCCAGCTCTGCCGCGAGGTCACTTTGGAGCAAGGCACTCGTATACCAGAAGTGAGAACAACCAGACAGCGAATTCATCCCTAGCAGCTGCAATGCTTCAGATCCACAAGATGCTGGCTCTGAATCAGCTTTGCAATGCAGGCAAACCTGAAGAAATCTATTGTAGGGAAATCTAAGGAGAGCCCTTTGAAGAAGAAAACCCTTTCTTTGTGGGAGGATCCTGCCGCCTATACTCATGAAGAGTCTTTGATTTCGACGAAAGCTCGTTTTTAGCTACGACATCTGCAATACAACAGCTGAGCAGTGTCTGACTCAAAAATACCCTGATGTCTGAGAGGTCTTCACTTCTCTCTTGGCAGCTTCCTCCTTTCACACTTTTGGTGAGATATTTGCACTGTCCACAAGAAAGCACTTTGCTGCCATTTCAAGGGTGCCCACTCATACAGGCTGCTGGGCTGTGGAGGCTGGTGGGGGTCAGCCATGCGGAGAAAGACCTAAGAAGGTAGATGAGCCTGTAAACTGCATGTAGTCAAACTCACTCCATTGGCTGTTTTATTTCTCCAGAGTCTTTAGTAGCAAGCTTTGCTCCAAAGCAACCTTGGTTTACATCATTTTCCCTCCTGTTCAGTCAGTGACAGGTCCTCAGCAGGAAGGGGTCTCGACACAGGGGGCGGCGTGCAGCTGCGGCTGCTGCTTCCCCCGAGCCCAGGGACCACTCCGGTACCTTGCTGAGAGCCCTGACAGATTGGGAGAGAAGCAAGTGGCTTTGTGTGGCTCTGCAAGGCTGGTGCAGCAGCTGCACTCCTCCGGGGAAGGTTTAGCTCAGATTAGGCAAAACCAACTCCTTTCCCCAAGACATGCTGATGTGAGCTGCACAGGGCTGGTCTCAGCTGGAAATTGCTCCTTGCAGGTCTTAATGCTGAGCAGCAAGGACAATCAAGAGTGGTAACAAGACACTTGGGGCCCACTTGGTATTTCAGATACATAGGCACAGATCAGGCAGCTGTGACTGCAGGGGGCTGTGGGATCACAGCATTTCTCAAGCCTGAATGGCACCTCAAGGTAGTTAGGGCAGGGAGGGAGAAGGGGGCAGGGGCTTACTACTCTCCTGTGGAAGAACTCTGCTGAACAGTGAGGGCTTCCTCGGCTCTTGTATCCCACTCATTCCCATGGCAGCATGCGGCTTTGCAATTTCCAGCATTGATGTATTTCTAGAGGACAGAACATGCTGCTCCTGTCAGTGATGTGTTTTAACTGTTATCAGCATTTATCTGCTTCAGGAATTCAGAGCGATAAGTGGATTAAGTGCGGTAGGTTTGTAGGGCTGCTAGGTCAACATCCTCCTTCCGTCCTTTCCCTTCTCTTCCTATAAACAACCCTGTTGCCACTCTAAATGCCAAGTACTAGAAATATCGCTGTCTGGGATTTTTTTTTTTTAAAAAAAACCACCATAGATCTAGCATATCAAAAGAGATCACACATAAGACTCAGCTGTGGGATTAGAGGCATGGCCAGGCCAGAAATACATTCACTGCTGGAATTTGCTATGGTAGAGCTCGCTGAAAAGAAATGGCTTTGAAACGACTACCCAGCAGCTATTAACTGAGAGACAGGATGACATTCTGTTCCTCCGAGCCTAAAGGAAGCCTGAATCTTTGAATGTTAAATTCTAATTCAATTTGGTCTGGGGATTCTGGACTGGGTTTTAACCCTGGAGACATAAATGGGAGGAAGATGAGGAAAAGCTGGGGAGTTGTGTGTTTTTATTACCAGCCTGTAGCAGGGCTGAACTGATCCCCCAGAAACTTAGGTGGAACTAACCAGGATACCTGTGCCAAAGGAAATAAATTACAAAGCTCCAAAGGAATAGGTCATTGTATGACCTTCACTCATATATTACACAGTAGGCTACCGTGTGTGAGCTAGTCCCTGCAGCACAACGAGGAGGGAACTGGCTGTCCAGCTGTAGCCCTGCCACAGCACAGGCTGGCTGGGATCCGTGTGGCTCGGTCCTTCCTTTGATGCAGCAAATGCTGATCACTTCCCGAGACTAAATACAGGATTGGGCCAGGTGCGAGCAACAGTTTTTGCTTGTAGCTGGAAAGCAGCCATTAATTTCACTCAAGCGCTGTTAAAAGCCTGTGACAGTGGCCAGCATTCCCAACCGTGAGGAAAAGCACATTGTTCTGGCGCGCACGAACAACAACAAGTTTGGGCAAGTGCTGAACCTACCAGAATTGCCTGTTCACAGCTGTGTCCAACGTAGACCCGCAAGTAAAGGCACACACAGGCACACACACACACACACGTGCCCACACATGCCCCCACCGCCAACTCCAGGGAAAGCATTTATTCAAACAAAAAGGCTGCTGCTAGCCAAGGCAAAAGCAACGCTGCAGAGACCACAACAAAGCCTCTTTATTGCTGAAGCATTTAACACCACAACCATCCAAAAGAGAAACGCCACTTGGCGCAGAGAAGAGCTGCAAGCAACTCAGCGAGCCGGATTGCAGAGCGCGCTTCAGAGCATTCCCCAGCACGGCAGCTCCGGATTTGCTGCCTTGTCAGAGACCAGCTCAATCCCCTCATCGCTGAAAGCCAGCCAGCGGCAACACACACACACACCTCTGAGGATTCGCAATCTCTTTGACTCCTCTAACCCCAGACTCTGCGGCGTACGGCTTCCCTCCGTCTGGCGGCAGGAGCGATAGGAGAGCCAGCATGAGCGGGGCCGTACCTCTGCCAGCATCTTTACCACTGTTGTGTGTCGAGTGCCTCTCAGCAGGGCTGGATGATGCTGAGGTAAAAGCTGCCAATGCCCTCGCTACGTTTCCACCCGCTGAAGCGCTCGAGGGAAGAGAACAATCAGCGACTCGAGGGGAAACCAGAAAAAGAAAGGTGTTGACACTACCGTGGGGAAGGGAGGGGGCGCTTCTCTAATTCCCTTTCACCAGCAAAACGAGCCTGCCGCAGAAATCACCCCGCTTCTGCTCTTTTTCTGTTCATCTGCTGGAAAGATTCCCGAGGACTAAATTACCACCACACGCCTGGTGTGCTCGCAGGGGCCGAGGCAGCCCGGCTGCGCCTCAGCCTCACGGCGTTCCCTGCGGCTCCCCGCCACACACCGGCTCCCTCTCGCCGCGGGGGCGGCCCAGCCAGAGTCCGCGGGACTCCGCCCGGAAGGGCTCCTTTACCGTCTCAGGCCGGCACCTCCCCGGAGAAACGTCCACCCGGCCGGGCCCGGGGCGGACGGCGGGGCCAGAGCTGCCACGCTTCGTCCACTCGCGCAAGGGGCGTGAAGGCTGCCCCCGGGGCGCCTCGCCCGCACCGGCGGGGACACCGGAGCCGCCTCGGCTGAGGCAGAGCGACACCCGCCCCCGCCGCCGCCGGGACCCCCGGTGGCGGGGCGGGGGCTGAGGGGCGGTGGCCGTTGCCCGCCAACCCGCGCCCTCGCCCACAAGATGGCGCCGTCGCCCCGGCCACCGCCCCCCTCTCCCCCA
>VZSF01000232.1:155686-184759 GCA_013398295.1 Chionis minor
GCCCCTTGGTGTGATGAGCAGCGGTGACTGTCAAGCCCCGTGTTGTGCCGGGCCGGGCTCGGCCTCCCCCTCCCTGCCGCCGCCTTCTGCGCCCGGTGGCGCTCCGCAGCACCGCGGCCATAACCCCAGCAGAAAACGAGCACGACTGGGACCCGTTTAAGGCAAAATTGATTGATTAACTGTAATCAACAACGCAAAGAACAACGTGCCCTCGGCGAGCTGCAGATAACTGCAGTAAGCGGTTGGTCCGTTTGGCGGGAGCAAGCAGAAGACGGGGGGGGAGGGGGGGGGAAAAGGAAAATAAACCCGATTTCCTTATTTTAGGCTGTGTCAGACATGTGGGCCTGCTGCAATGGGGTTCATCCTGTCCCCGCTGCCCTCCTCATGCCCCCGCTGCTGCCGGGGGGTCACTGTCCCCGCAGCAGCCAGGACCGGCCACCCCACGCACCCCTCTGGCCCCGCCACCCGCGCCCCTCGGAGACCCGGCTCTGGCGGCAGCAGCCGGGCAGGCGCAGGTCACCTGTGCTGAGCCTTCTTGCAGGGGCAGCAGCCCCCAGCCGGTGACGGGGATGGGGGTGACGAGGACAAAGCGTGGGGAGCCCGGGGCAGCGTCGCCTACAAGCACCCGGCACCGTCTGCCCCAGCCATCCCTCCCACGCTGAGGGCGCTGGGAAACTCCTGCCAGCACTGGTGGGGAGCTGCAGTTTTATTATGAATGATACTTCTCAGCATCCAGAGGCCTCCTGGCAACGCCTGTGGGCCGCCTCTAACCCCCTGGGCTGGGCTCTCGCTACAGTAGGCGAGGAAGCAGAGGTGATCTGCACACCAATTTTTTTTTCCCCAGGAAAGCTTTTTACATACTTTCCACGACCAATGAAGCCCGGGCACCTATTTCACGCTGTGAACCGGTGACACTGCCTCTAGTCAAGGCTCCGGCGATGGTGTTCAGCTCACTGTGGTTGCCTCAACGAGGGCAAGCTCAAATCAGTGCCTCTACCAGCAGCCACCGGCAGCTGCTCCCCAAAGGCGTAATGGCTGCTCCCCAGCAGCACGCCTGGCCGGCCCCCGTGGGAGGACGAGAGCAGGAGTCGCAGGCGCACAGCCCACGGGATGTGTCAGCCAGCCTCGAGGTGCCACCGCCGGGCCAGCCCGAACTTTCTCACATTAGCAGCAAAAATGCTGGGAGTGGGATGCTGGCCAGGAGCAGGGCATGCTGCCGACAGCTCCTAGCCATGCTCTCTTAAAACAGGAGCCCCCGACCCCTCTCCTTGCCAGCTGCACGCCTTGAAGTGTGCATGCCATCCCCTGAAATCCTCCTGAGTGAAGGGCTCCTCCGCATCCTCTCTGTAAGGGGGGAAAGGAGGCAGGTTTGGCAGGGGCTGGGTCCTGCGCAGGGCAGACACAGGGAGGATCATGTCGGACAAGGTGGCAATGGTTGTGAGGGAGCCGCAGGACTGATCCCTGCCAGCGACAGCCTCACCAGATGGCCCTTCTGGCCTCGTCTGCACAGGAAAGCTGCTCCGGCCCCAGCAACTGCCGCTTCGAGCCAGCCGGATATGCCAGCCCCGGCTCCTCAAACCCTGGCAGGGAGCAGCTTCAGACCGCCTCCAGGTACCCAGGCCTGCCCCATGGCTGCCCTGAAATCCAAGCTCTTTCCCCCTGAGCTCCTTCAAGGAGACCCTGCACTGCCCTGCGCCCAGACTACCTTGTTCCTTCCCATGTTTCTCCCCTTGTTTTTTTCTATGGTCCTTCCCTTCCCTTCCCTTCCCGTCCCGTCCCTGTCCCGTCCCTGTCCCGTCCCGTCCTGTCCTTTCCCTTCCTGTCCTCTCCTGTCCTTTCCCTTCCTGTCCTTTCCCTTCCTGTCCTCTCCTGTCCTCTCCTCCCTTCCCCTTCCCTGAACCCTACTGTTTTTTTTTTTTAACCCGAGTCCCTTTCTTTGGCCTGCAGCAGCTTTCCAGCCTAGTGTGTTGGGGGGATGACCCTCATCACAGCAACAGCAACCTTGAGAACCAGCACAGCCGCCCCCCCCCCCAGCAGACACATGCGTGCAGTTGCACCCCGCTTTAGATTGGCACAGCTTTTCTCATGCACACCAGGTCTCTGCCAGCTCCTGGGCGGAAGGCTGGGAAGGGATTAAGTAGCTAAGTATCTCACTGGCAAATGAATATTGCTTTTTTTTCCCCCCTATTAATTCCTCAACTTTGCTTTTATTGTGAACTGTGGAGAATATACAGGCTGATACAGCTGTTATAGCACACTCTCCTAGGGTGGAAAAACATCTTTTCGCCACCAGACCCTATTCTGGCTATCCAAACTAAATAAAGCATCTTGGCAAAAGCACTTGCTGGAAGAACCACCTCTCTGCTAGGATTTTTGCCAATATAGAAATGTGCTTTCATTCTGTCTTCCCTCCCCACCCTCCAATTTCCCACCTGCTGTCTACATCCCTACCTGACAGGACTGCAGGACAAGGATCTGTAGTTTTGGCCTCATGCAAGAGGATGATCGTTGCATTTTATTTTTCAAACCCTTGCGGAGTACTGCTGAGCCCGCTAGGAGCACCTGAGGCTGCTGTGGGGCAGGGTGAGACCTGGGAAGGGTTTTCTGAACCTTGCTGTGGGCCTGGAGGTTGGGAGCTGAATCTGAACCCACTCCAAATCCTCCAGTGAAAGAGGGCTCTCCCACCTGTAAAACTGTGTCATGGTAGATGTGAATCCAACAGGGATGGGAAATGGGAAATGCAAAATACCCTGAGTGCAAGAGGAAGCATTTCCTGTCTGCACAGAGACACAGTGAGAACAAGTGCACGGAGGTGGGACTAGGTGGATACCATAGCGGGGTTCAGACCCCTTCTCCTGGGGCTAAATATATCTCCACTTGCTCTTTATATATATCTGTGTGTATATATGCATGTATATACATGTACACATACACATTTTATACCTAGCTACTAATATGTGCTGAGGTTTCCCCAAGCAGCCCCCTTGTGTCCCCCCAACAGCCCAAGTAGCCATGTGGAGACCCTCTACCACAGCCAGGTCCATGGCTTCTCCCGCAGACCCCCTCTCCCTGCTCTGCACATGCTGGGGAGATCCTTCCCCACCCCAGTACTGCTTCGTTTATTATCTCTGCCCAGCTGTGGTTTATAAGTTGTTTAAATCTTTTCTAGGAACAGATAGAGATCGCAGTTACCCAGAATCCAAAAACGCAGACAGCTTGAAATGTGGTTAGACTCTGCCCTACTTTCATTGAGCTGAGAGCAAGGCTCTGCCAAGGTGCTCAGCGGAGAAGAGAAGAGGAGAAGGAGAAAAGAGAAAGCCCCATCTCAGCAAACCCCTGCTTCCTCCCGCCCTGAGAAATACACCTAACGCCCCCCCCCATAAGCCTGCTGCGCCTGTTGGAACCACACTGCCTCTCCTCCTGGTTTGCCCAGGTCCTGCAAGCGAGCGGGGCAAGGAGACATGAAGCCTGGGAGAGACGCTCTCCTGCGCTGTGACACTTGACACATGCACGGGCATCTCCCCAGGCTGAGCGAGGCGTGAAGGTTTCGCCAAATCAGGGCCACAAGGACGGCAACACAGGGAGTGCTGCAGATTAAGAATGAGATGCGTCGGTAGATTTTTTACTGTCCACACGCTCACCAGCAGCTTTTCCCCATGCTAAGTTGCTCCGAGGCCGGGGGAGCTGCAGAAGTGGAAGAGCCGCCTGGGACTTCCCTCCTGTGAGAAATCCCCTCCCTGGGAAGTCCACGCTGGGTTGCAGAGCTGCTGTGGGGCTGTGCCGTGCCTCCGTGGCAAGCCCGGCTGCCTTGCACCATCAGGCTCCTCCGACAGCAATACTTCTAGGAAGCTGCCGTGACCTGGAAAGGGATACAGCTGAAAAAATGCCAGGAGGCCTTTTCCCTTCTCTCAGCGGTGCCAGCCCACAAGACCAATCTGCACACAAAGATGCGTGTTTCCCATCCCCATTTTCCCCGTGATTCTGATAACCCCATCCTTTTCTCACAAGCCCTGATGGTGTTCAGAGGAGACGGGACTCAGGTCGGGGAGAACATCCACTCACGCTTGCAGATATGTACCTCCAGCTCTGTGACTTTGTCCAAAGTAGCTAACATTCGCTAAGTAATTCCGCCCATATTACTCCAGCTATGGAACAGTACATAGACAAGCCACTCGCAGCCACTAATATTTTAAGGGCGTTGCTTAATCCTGCTTGGAAGTGCACGTGTCAAAGTAAGGATCAGAGCAGCAGCAGGGTATTTTTGCTGGTCCTCTCACTAGTGGTAGCAACAGTGAGGCATTTCAGGAGAAGGTTTTGCTGTGGTCAAAGCCATACAGAGATGCTAAAGAATGTATCAGCTGAAAGATAATATAGTCCAAGATCATTATGTTATTTATTAACACCATTTACAGGGACTGACTTGAACGGCCTTGGAAGGAAGAATGAAAAAATGCCAGCAAACACATTACGTTCTCCTGCAAGAAGTTTTTCATCCTATTGAAAAGCTTTGTTAGAAAGAATGATGAGAATGGTAATAATAAGGCACTATAATTATACCTGATCCTTCTATAATCTCTCTCTCCACAGAGTTCGGGAGCACTTTACTGCTATTATTGGATTTGAACAGTCCCATCTGGGTAACATACGACTGATTTGTTTGCATGGCTTATTTTAGGTATTTCAGCACGTACATTAGAGCTGCCTTCGTATCTGGCCGATTGCCTGCAAAGTCTGCAAAAGCAGGAAAAGATCTTCAGCTCCTGCTCTCCACCGCCCCGTCCTCCCATCCCAATTCCTTGCAGAGCTCTTCACAGAAGTCCAAAGATAAAAGGAGCCATCACTTCTTCCCCACCCAGGACCACAGAACAAGGGTTACAACCCTACTACCTAGAACATCTGGATTTGCACCTGTATTATTTCAGGCTTGATATTCAGTGAATCCCAAAACAATGCTAGACGCACCTAGCAGTCTTAACGGCAAGGACCTGGCACACATCTTGTGCTAATAATACACACTCTGCGATCAGAATAGCTGCTACCTTTCAGGCTGAAGCTTTCAAACGAAGGGGTTTGCTGCATGCGTGTGTTCCCGGCATGCACAGAACCAGGGAAGGTGTGATGGATGCTGGCGTCTTTCTGGACTCAGCATTACTTGCAACGCCATCTCAGTTACAGTGATGCTGGCAAGCTCCCGGCGCAGCTCCCATTCACTCCAGCGTGTAATTGAGCAAGCAGCTCCACCAGTGTCAAGAACTTTGCTGGCCCTTTGCAGGAGCTCTTGGCTGTGAAACTGGGCACTTGCTGCTTCACTCTGCCAGGGCCAGGAGAAAACAGACACAATTTGAAATAATTCAGCCCGCATTTAAAAATATTATTCATAAAAAAAAAACAAAAACTTAAACCCCCCCTCCACCATGATACTAAGACAACGGTTTACATAAACGGAACTGTTTTCAGTCTCTGGGCAGAGAGCAACCTAATGAGGTTCAACAAAGGCAAGCGTAGGGTCCTGCACCAAGGGAGGAATAGCCCCATGCACCAGTACAGGGTTGACCTGCTGGAAAGCAGCTCTGCAGAGAGGGACCTGGGAGTCCTGGTGAACAACAGGATGACCATGAGCCAACAATGTGCCCTGGTGGCCAAGTAGGCCAAAGGCATCCTGGGGTGCACTTAGAAGAGTGTGGCCAGGAGGTCCAGGGAGGTTGTCCTCCCCCTCTATTCTGCCTTGGTGAGGCCACATCTGGAGTACTGTGTCCAGCTCTGGGCTCCCCACTTCAAGAAAGACAAGAACTGCTGGAGAGAGTCCAGCAGAGGGCTGCAAAGATGATCAGGGGACTGGAGCATCTCTATTATGAGGAAAGGCTGAGAGACCTCAGCCTTTGTGTCTGTTTAGCCTGGAAAGAGAAGACTGAGAGGGGATCTCATCAATGCTTGTAACTATCTAAAGGGTGGGTGTCCATATGATGGGGCCAGACTCTTTTCAGTGGTGCTCAGTGACAGGACATGGGGCAACGGGCACAAACTGGAACACAGGAAATTCCGTCTGAACGTGTGGAAAAACTACTTTGAGGGTGACAGAGCACTGGAACAGGCTGCCCGAAGAGGTTGTGGAGTCTCCTTCTCTGGAGAGATATTCAAAACCTGCCTGGATGTGTTCCCGTCCAACCTGCTGTAGGTGAATGTGCTTTAGCAGGGGGGTTGGACTAGATGATCTCCAGAGGTACCTTCCATCCCCTGCCATTCTGGGATTCAGTGAAATTCACAGTAATTTATCACTAGCTTACAGTGCAGGGAACATACCTTTCAGAGTGAATCCCCATAAAACAAGTTACCTAATTCTTTTGTTGTTCTAACTACTTTTTAAGTTGTTTGGTGTTTTTTTTTTTTCCTCCTGTGAATTGCAGCAGGGTGTTCTCCTGGATCCCTTCCACATCCCACCTGGCCTCACCAGCACAGACAGGTGGGGTTTCCAGTGCCTGCCCATCCCCAAGGCTGTAGACACATTTTGTTGAGTTTAAAAGGACCCATTAATCCTGCCTTAAGTTTTCCCCCAACTTCATTTTTGGAGTATTACATCCAGTCTCTTCACTTTCATTCTCTTAGAATTCTTCAGAGCCATCTTTGTCAATTTGTTTACTTCTGGTTTATTTTTAAAAGACAAACCCCCAATGGACATAAGCTCTCAAGTCCCTTTTGAAAATGCTCTTGTCTGTAAGTGCTTTGTTTGTGATCCTCTCCAATCCTTTAGGCTATTGTTTACGAGCTGGAAGGCATCTGCGCCTGGGCTAATCATGCCGAATGCCAGCAATTCCCCCAGCATGATTTGTTGCAGAAGACAGTGGGAGCAGGGTTTGTTTTGATTACTTCTAGTGTAGAAAACCCACGTTTGCTCACATCGGCCTGACAAAACGGGGGGGAGTAGCTAATCCAAAATCTTCTGAGAGGAACAACAATCTGATCATTGATTTCAATGGCATCTGGGACCAGCTTGAAGGTCGAGCACTCTGAAGGCAAGGGTGGCGTCTTGGGAAAGCAGGTAGCCCAGAAGCCAAAAAATCATCCTTTAAATGCGTATGCACATCATTTGCTCTGGGTTGGATGAATCAAACACAGATCTGGGAGGCTGCCAGCGCTATACGCCGTTTTGCACAGCTTTTGACATGAGGTTAGTTGGGCCGGGACATCTCCCCCAGCACTGTCCCAACCAGCAGGAACAGCTGGGCAGAGCTGGCCCGGCCATCACCTCGGGCTGATGCTGGCCTCTCTGGATGCCCTCAGCTGACAAGTCAGACTTTTTGGCTCATTCTGGACTATGGTGATGTTTCTGTGCTGTGCTGGTGCTCGCCTCCAGGCAGCAGACGGGTGTCCCCATTTTTCTGCTCATGAAAGCGGGAGGAAGCGCCCGAGGGCTGCCATCAAACCGCTGCTAGGGCACACAACTGTACGCCGTGCGGGTGGGCGTACGGGGCCGCCACGTGTAGACACCCCCGCCGCCTTGAGGAGCCCCAGCGCAGGCACCAGGAGCTCCGCGTGCGCCCGGAGCTCAGCACAGCTATTCCCTGCGGAGCAGCTGGGTCGGCCGGCCTGGGCTGCACCCCGGGCCGTTGCGCCTAACGCCGAGCTTCGGCTGGCTCGTTCCCAGACTCCCGCCAGAGCAGAGGTGCGCCCAGCGAGGCACAGGGCTCAAGGCTGCACCCGGATCCCACCTGTCCCCCATTTCCCAACCCAGTTTTTCCTCCTCCGGAGGTGCTCCGTTAATCATCACTAATCCCTTTTTGTACCACAAATTGGTTAGCCTCACCAGTGGCCCGCGGCCGGGACTTCCACAGCTTAAGCCATGCTTCACGTGGAGAAACATCTCCTTTTGTTTCTTTTGAGTCTTGAGTATTTAATCAGATGCCTTCTTGCTTTTTTAAGAAAATACACTTGCTTTGTCACCTAGTCCATAGCATTTTAGGCTTCACAGATCTTTGCCGCAGACCTCAGCCATCTCTTCTCCCGGCTGAAAAGTCCCAGTGTGTCCAGCCAGCCCTTTAGATGGGAAGCGTTTGGAAGTACTCTGCTTTGCCTGAATCAAAACGCCAGCTGCGCCAGCCCCAGCTGAGATCACAAGGCAGCGGGAGCACGCAGAGACCGGGGCGGCGCTGCAGGGAGGCACCGGGAATTGCAGAGCGGCTCTGCCGTGTCTCCCTCTCGTTTGACGGCCGCTCTCCCTTTGAACGCTGCCCTCAGCCACCCCGCGCCTCTGCACCAGGGCAAGGGCACGGGGCAGGCAGAAAGCACCAGCGCAAGCAGTTGTTACAACCTTACAGACGCCAAACATCTGAGGAATTGGTGCAAAATGAACTCAATTGGACAAAACTACCACATTCCCTTAACCAAGGTATTCTTCTAAATTAAGGGTTTTCGCACGTCTAAAGACTAACGACGCAACTACATGTTTTGGGAGGGACATCAGAGTAAGGGTCCAAAAATAAGACCCAGCTGTGTGTACACAGGTTTTATTTTGAAGCTTGCCTACCTAAGAGGAGCTCGTTTCCAAACACTGAGGATGTCCAAATGTTAATACATTTTTTTGAAATGCGTTTGCACAAACTTGAGGTTTTCAGTGAATCCTGATCCATCAAGGCAGATCCCTAATGGCATACAGACCCTCATGTCAGAGGTAATCAAGTATTATTACAAGAGCTGCTGGCTGTGGGGCCCCTCCTGTGCATACACATGGGTACATATGGAAGTTATTAACAAGTTTCAGCTAAGGATTTTGGGAAATTAACTCCTGGGGCCCCAGCACAGCCCTAACAGACAGCTAGTCAGGAGCAGATGAAGAGCAGTTTCCTGCTGGATGCCTGCAGCATGTTGGGACCGAAATCCAGGGCCTTCGCAGCCTGTTAGAGGAAGCCCCTCTCACAAGGGCTAAACTTTTCAACTTTTGCTGTTAGGAAGAATGGTTGAAAAAAAACATCTGCGAGGCTGTATAAGTTTCCTCGACAAACTGAAATGAGTCAGCTGGAGAAATGTATAACATAACGTATAAAAATGCAAACAATTTTCTTCTATTCCCCAAATGGTGCTCAAGAGGTTGTGAGGAAGTTTGTAATTTCTTTATGAGTCCCTTTAGGAGCCCCCAAAAGAAACGTTTGGATGCGGGCCACCAGGAGCTGCTCCTACATGGCAGAGGGACCGGTTCAGAGGCAGGGTGATTAAAGTGAACATCTCCCACTCATTAATGAAAGCAGCAAGACGTTGTTTGCAGTTACCCGTGGAAGTAAAGTCTTACGGTTTTACTTTGTACATCTTTTTCTCAAGATCTAATGGAAAAAGGCTTCTCTTCCAACATGCAAGCAAAAGGAGGACTCTGCAAAGCCTACCACAGCCAATGCACTTTTCACAGTCCTGATCTTCCCACATTGGTTTCCTTTCCTGCACGAATCCTGATCGGCAAAGTGACCTCTCCTCGGGAATAATGAGGATACTCACCAATAATGTGCTTTCAACTTCCATAATATAACAATACTTGGCACTCATTCACTGCTTTTCATCCACAGATCTTAAATCAATTCGCTACAGCCCTGCATGGAATTGACTTACTTGTAGGACAGAGATGAGCACTTGCTGTGCAATTAAAAAAGATATAAATGAGCAAAATAAAGTAGACTTTATTAAGATCCAAACTATTTTCTCCTCCCTTTGTGTGATTTTCCTAAGTCACAACCCTGGCCACAAATGGGGCTCTTCCACAGCCCCCAGCCATACAACCCAAGATGCTCGTTTTCGGCCAAATGAGAACGGTTCACAGCCAGGTCACAGCAATCCAGTTCGAAAGCTCTTCCCTCAGCGAGCTATAACTGCAGCCATAAAACAGAAGCATTCCTGTGCTCGGTTATAAACGTGGAAGAAATTAGCCCACTCCTTCCTCCCTCCCCTGTTTCTGAAGGGAAGGTGGGAAGGCAGCCAAGGCACCTCAGCGATGACACCTCCAAGGAAGAAAAGGATCAGGGGACGGGCAGGGTGCCTGGGGCAGCAGAGCTGGTCCCGCTTCTGCAGCAGGCAGAGAGGGAGGGCGGCCACGCAGCAGACCCTGCCAAGGCAGGGGCTGCACTGAGAGCCAGGGCATGGTCCCAAAACACAGGTGCCTGGAGCCACCCGAGATGCCCACAGGGGCTAGCAGGGTGGGTGTAGGAGCTACAGGGGACTTGCGCTCTGCTGAAGCTCTGCCCAAAGAGCACTGAGGTGAGGAACAGCATGGTGTCATCCATGGCAGCACCCAGAGCACATGTGTGACCCAGGGGCGCTCCACATAATGTGGGGGAAGTAGGAAGGACGTGGGTTTCCATCCACCAACATGCCACTGCACTTGGCTGGCACTGCCACCATTCTGGTCCCTCTGCAGGAGTCTCTGTAGGCACAGCACTTGCAGTGACAGCAGCAGCACCACCACCTCCTCCATGGCCAGTTCCACCTCCCCACCCTATGAAAGTGCCCGGCCACAGATTTGTTCAGGGGAAGGGACCCCAGGAGGTCTCTAGTCCAACCTCGCGATCACACCAGGGCCAACTCTGAGGTCACACCAGGTTGCTCCAGGCTTGACCCAGTTGTGTCTTGAATATTCCAAGTGTGGAGACTGTACCTCTCTGGGCAACCTGCCCCCCAACCAGACAACCCTCATGGCAAAAAGCCTCCTCGTAGCCAGCCTGGACTTGTTTGCCCTAAGTCTGCCGTGCACCACTGTGGTGAGCCTGGCTCCTTGCTGACCTCCTCATTAAGTACAGGCAGGCTGCTCTTAGGTCCCACCGAAGCCATCTCTTCTCCAGGCTGAACAAGCCCAGCTCCCTCAGCCTTTCCTTGCAGGGGAAGCACTCATTCCCTGAGCTTCTTGGGGTCACCCCTCCTCCCAATCTCACTCCAATTTATTATTTTAGATGGACTACGGAGCCCCAAACTGGATGCAATACTCTAACTGGGGTCTAAGGAATGGTGAGGAGGAGGAGGTAATCACTCCTCTCCTCTGCTGGCAGCGCTCCTGTTCATGTAGCCCAGGATGCTGGTGGCCTTCACTGCCAGACGGCCTACAGGAGGATTCGGCTTTGCTGTCTGCCAAGACCCCTGGCCCTTGCATGGGTTATAAAATGCTCTGCCAGGGCAGCTTCAGGAGCTGGAGATACCAATAACCCTGAGGGACACGGTGTGTGTTTTGAGCAGAGGATGCACAGGAGTATTCTCTCAGGGTGGGTCGAACCCCAGCCTCCTCGTGATGCTGCCTGGGGTAATGCAGGGCACCCCAAACCTCACCCAGGGCATCGCAGCCTGACTCAGGCATCTGAAGGCTCCAGTTCACCCCCTCCAATGGACCCAGCCACGACAACGGATGCAATTACCTGCTTTCCTTTTTGCCCTGGCCTTGCACGAGATTACAGCTGCAGCAACGAGTAACACCATAGCCACGTGTCAGCCGCCACAGTACATGTGAACCCTGCGACAGTGAATGATCCCAGCTCGTGCTGGGCTGAGAGCCGCAGCAGCTGCAGGGCTACCCAGCTGCTCCTGGCCTCCCTGAGAGCAAGAGGAACAGGCAGCAGGGACAAGATGGCCACTTCTCAGGCACTTATTTAACCACTTTCATTCATAAGCCATCGCCCTGAGGTAGGAGGCCAGGCACCTTGCCATCAGCAGAGCGACAGAGCCCTCCAGAGAGTAATTTAGAGTGTCTACGTTAGGCTCCTGTGATGAATCACACCCTGTATCTCTCTCTCTCTCTCTGAGCTGACCACACGACTTTGGTTCCTCAGATAAGACACCTGAAGCCAAGAGAGCAAGTTCAGAGTAATCTCTCTTGTGTTTGGCTTTTCTCCCCCCATACGGGTCTGAAGGGGAAAGTCAGCATGAGCTCAGCAGGCTGCCTGCATGGCTGTGGATCCTTGGCGGCATGCAAAACAGTTCTGCTCAAATTTTACAGTGTCCGGATGTCTCCCTTCACGTAGCTGTTTTCAGTTACTTATTTCAAAGACATCATACCTGCCTGCACCGCTGAAATGAACCATAATGCTATTCAAGCTGACTCTGTTCCTCTCATTTGTACTCATCCTCACCAGTTCGAGTTCACTGATGCTGAGTTCTGTTCTTGAATTACTCATGTTGCTTTCAAACGCTCAGTACAAACTTTAAGGTACTAAAAATACTTCCGAAAAATCTCACCCCTACATTTTTAGGAAGTATCTTAAGTTTAGTAAATCCTTTACTTGATTAAACTATAAGATGAATTAAATTTATTCTTCCCAGCTAGAACCATTCATTTACGTGCTGCTTCTAGTCTTTGTAAGACATTCACTTGTCTGGTTTCAGTTTGATTCCAATGTCTCAGCACTAAACTAACCAGGTTTCCAAAACTGCGAGGGAATGAAAATATCACCATGTATTCATTGACTTTTAAAAATAAGTATAAAAACATGTTTATTAAAATTTTTTAAAGTCATATGAAAAATTCTTTGCCTTTTTTGAGGCAAAACCAAACTATGTTTCTATGGCCTTTAGATGGCAGCAGCATACTAGCAGATGAGCGTAAGAAAGCGCTCTGGATCGCATCTGTTCACGCTCTCCCAGGGCAGACTTGACTCTCCAGACCAGGGTTACCTCCACAGGAATACCATGCCCTTAGTATAACGTAACTCATCTGCACTCCCAAAAATCTGTTCAAATAAAACAACGCAAAAGCCAGTGAAGCTGCACATATTGTACACGGCTGCAATGGTTTCCCTCTAGTGCAAAAGTTGGCCTTGGAAGTGGCAGGCATTGCATTTGCGCTGCAAGGAATGGCAAGTGCTCCCACTCGGCTGCAGCTATGTGGGTATCCGGTCAACACAGGGATCGTGCCCATCGACGCCCAAGCCGCGCTGCTGTGGGACCATCTCAGCCACACCACTTCACAAGGGCAGATTTGTAGCAGAAACAAGCCTAGGCACTTTGGAGTAGAGGAAAACACAGGGCTGACCTGGGAGGACAGGCAACTCACCTTCTCAAGCTTCTAAGTTATAAAATGGAGCAAAGAGCAGGGCTTGGCAGTGGAGGAAGTCTCTGCTCTTCACATTGGCTTTACCCCAGACATCTCTGGGGAAGGTCACACACACTGCGCACATACAAGGACGCTGCCGTCACAGCCAGCGGGTTCAAGCCCTGCTCCCCCTGCCCTCCCCTTCCTCTCCCAGCAGCCAGTCCAGCCCCACCGGCATGGTGTGCGTCCTACCAGCACAGCCGCGTAACCGGCACCTCCCTTCGACTCCCACGCGCACAGCATCATCTCCTCGCCCAGGACGGAGAGGGACTGGGGATGATGCTTCCCTCCAACCCTGCCCCTTCGCTTGGGCGCATCCCTGAGGAGCCTCCCAGCCCTGCTCCGTTCCCCATCGCAGCACCGGCGGGAAGGCTCCGGCAGCACAGTTCTCGCAGCGTGGGCACTGTACGGCGGCTCCGGCACAGGGGCTCAGAGAAGACCAGGGGGGTTCCCCCCATCTCATCAAAGTGCAAGGGGTTGTTCCGGGTCCCCGCCACCACCAGCTCCAGCAGCCGGACCACACAGTCTGCAAACCAGTTCTTCAGGCGGAAATAGCCCTCCTGGAAAGAGATCCGAAGGCTGACAGGGCCCGTCGGCATCCGCACGCTCAGGCTGAACAAGCAGTTCCCCTGCGAGCTGTCCCGCACCAAGTAGGTGCCAACAGGCTCTTGCTGGAGCTTGGCGTGAGCCTCCCCCACGGACAAGGGGCCCCAGTAGAAGTCGCTGGCCTGGAGGATATTGAGGGATCGCTCCAGGACCTCCCACTCACAGCTGCGAAACATCCGGAAACGATCGGGCAAGCCGGGGGGCGTGGGGCTGGGGAGAACGCTCCGATGCTGCCTTTGCGGACGAGAAACAGTGGCATGCGTGTTGTGCAGATCATCTGGCCTCCCTCTGATCATCTCTCAAAGAGCCCATGGATCCTGGAGAGATGCTGCCTTTACCATGCTTCCTCCTTTGCATCCAGCCTGCAGGACAGAAGGAGAGTGAGGCAAACCCGTTACCTTGTTCTAAGCGGGCAAGCGAAGACGCTTCACAGGAAGAAGACAGCAGCAAGAATACCAAAGAGGGTACCAGGGAGCCACTGTATGTCCCTAATCTACAGCTGTAGGGACAACCAAGGAAATATGCAGGAAGGGCTCTAGCTGGGTCCCCACCAGCGCAAAGTAGTACCTTACAGAGCTCTGCATCCACTGGGTTTCCGTGATTCACAGCTAGGGGCTCCCCAGCACACCCTTCAGCAGGCTGGTTTACACCTAGCAGATCTCAGTATTTCTAGATTTCCCTCTGTTGGATGTTTAGGGGCTTTTCAGAGTGGCCTTCAGACGGGCAGGGGGAAATGATACTCCAAACCAGAAGGGAAAATTTCCCAAAGCAGGACAGTATCGTTCACTTTGTCATTCAGTGAAAGGTGGAAAGGTTTCCTCATGCCTCTCCAACCCTTTCTCCAACAAAAGGACAGACAAAAGGACTTAGAAGACGCAGATATGAATGAGCCTTTTCCACTAAACCCCATGAAACACTCCCTCATCCCAGGACATTCCTGTTTCACTGTGTCAGGAGAAAACAAAGGTCTTGGATAAAGACTCCTTCAAGAAATGTTACACCATCAACTTCAGGGCTGGGATTGCCATGAATGAGATCACTTAACGCCAATACCAGACACCGCTGGCCTCCTATGAATGGTTCTGCTCCGGCCCTTAAATTCTGTTTCTGCCAGAGGGACATCTCCCCCATCCAGCAGATGATGCTGCCCTCTCCTAGTCACTGTCCTCCACTCATGTGCTGCATTCAAAGTGCCCTCCCTTGCTGTCACAACCCTGCTAATCTGCTGCAACTAGTGTTATCACCAGGCTGGCTGTTTTCAGAAACACAAATTCCTGAACCCAGTGGTGCCATCAGCCATCCAAGTCATTTCAATTATATAAAAAAATACATATTCTGCATGTGTGTATGTGTGTGTGTGTGTGTATATATATATATGCATAAACATAAAAACCACAGCCCCGAGCCAGAGGCTCATTCTGTGTGAGAAGCTGAGCTGTTACATACCACTTCCCCAGGCCTGACAAGTCAGTAGCTCACCGCCAAACCCTGCCCTCGGTCCCTTGACATACTCCATTAACCCAGTCACACTCGCTGACAGCACAGCCATGCTTGGAGCAGAACAGACTGCTGACACGCAGCCTGCAGCAGAGGAAAAGACGTGCTCCTCCGTCTCTGGCAGTGCCCCCCCACCACAAACTTGCAGGAGCATCGGGGATTGGAGCGGGCAGGCAGCGCGCCAGCAAATGTTCAGGGACCTGCGGTGGGCTTGCTCTGTAGGGAGAGCTTTACGTCAGGCTTAGTCCTTGCAAGGTTCTATTTATCTCACACCCTTTGCTGGCTATTCAAAAACCTCACGCTCCTATCAGTGCTCACGCAAGCTGGATGGCCGTGCGGAGCCCACTCTGTACCCCGGGGAGGACATGGAACAGCAGGACCAAATGTCTGCCCTTGCACGGACGCAGTAATTTTGGAAAGGAAGCATCTGCCAAGCAATGCCTCGCCTACAGTCATCTTTTCTATCCCAACTTCTCTCTCAATACTTAACAGTAATACCAATAATGTAGTTGCCAGGCAGTCTCCATACATGGAGCCATAAATACCTTTTCCAAAAACAGTCCGGGAAGCTTCTCCACTTTTTAGCCCTGTGATTTGCAGTCCACAAGTCACTAACATCCCTGGTATCACTCTGAATGCTGCCAATCCTGCCCTTTACCTAAGTGTCACTGCGGGAGGGAAATTCCACACTTAGAGAAGGGTGGGAGGGGTAGGAAGGAGTTAATCAAGTCGGGTTTTTTCTTTTCCATTTAAAAAAAAAAAGAAAAAGGCAGTTGAAAGCTGCTTGGAGGGTTCAGCAAGTCAGAATAAATCTTAGGGGAAGTTGATTTAGCGAGCAGAACACAAGTAAACACAGTCACCACGTGCAGCGTCTAGGGCCATCTATCACTACCAAAACTCAGCACTGTAGGCGCCACAAGGAGTTGGAGCATCTTTGCCTTTCCTTCTCCCCTTCACTGGCTGAGGAAGCTATAGAGCCCTCTGACATTAGCTACTATAGAAAAAGAAGGTCATACTCCTGCCAGCTGTCTCCAGGGCTGCAGCTAGAGCCTCAATGGGGGCGAGAAGAAGCCTTGCTTCCACCAGCAGCCACTCTTCCCAAGCAGCAACTTCTCTTGGGTCCAAATGGACATTTTGCCAATCACACGGGTCTAGCTTGGAAAATGAATTCAAGCAGGAAAACAGAAGCAGGCAGCTGTCTTTCATTTCCAGGCTAGTTTTAAAAATAACAAACAAATAGATAATTTGTTTAAGGCTGCAGATGCTATTTGACAGGAAAAAAACCCCAAACTTGTTTGTCCCAGTTTTCAACCTTGAGTCATTCTCCCAAGTCCTTTAAGAAAAATCCACTGCTACTGGAAGTCTGACTGACTAAGAACTGAGACTGTGTCATCGTTTCGAATTCAAAGTAAATGCAAAAATAGCACCCTCACAATTTGTTCACTTGGTTTGAAGTGAATCTACATATGGGTCAGAGCCTCAGATGGTGTGAATTTGCTTAGCTTCAGTGACCCATTTCCAACAGATGACTGCCTGGCCGGCAGCACAGTATTAGTTATATAAATATTAGCTCTAGAAGTGCTTCCTGATATTACCTTTAAGGTTCACTTTTAATGGGTCAACAGGTCCTACATGTACATAGCCTCCCACGTCAAGGAGGAGCAGCAGACTCTCAGGGTTAGGAATAAGCCAGCCCATGGGTGTAACGAAATACACATGCATAATTCGTTCTCCTGATTTGCCACAACACAATTTGCTTTCCCCCCCGCTTCCCCCCAGCTCCAAAAAAGCCCAAAAAGCCCCAACGCCCAAACATGTTACTACCACCCTGCTGCAAGACAGTCAGAACAGTGCTTGCAGCCAAAGCAGTATACCCTAAAAAGCTGGCGTCCCACTCGTTAAAAGGCTGGATAAATTTCCCCAGACTTTCTGATGTACTGCAAGTTCAAGAGCTTTTCAAAGTAAGTGCTCTTGACACAGGGCATTCTGCTTTCCTCCTTGCTCACTACCCAGGCAAAGCAGCGCATTTCATATACGGAGACAATTCTAGTAAACCAGGGGACTGTACACAGCGTCTGGTGTCAGCCTGCCCAGCCCTGCACCCTGGCACTTAACAAATCTGGCACGCTCAACAGCAGCTTCAAGTGCTCAGCTACAATTTGTTCTTCCACTCTTCCTCCAGGACGCTTGAAAAAGCTTACCTCTTTAAATTTACCACCCATAGAGATGAGTTTCTGGACGTCAGGCCTGGAAATGGTCCAAATTCAAGAGCTCCGGTGCAGCACTTCCCAGTTTTTGCACAGCCTTACTTAAGAGCAGAACCATCCTTTGAAAAGAAAGAGACATCCATCAAACAGGTGACTAAGCCCACTAGCTTGCCATAATGTGGACCCCCAACAAATCTGGGGACAGGGTGTCTGTCTCAACCTCTTTGACCCGTATTATTGTACAAGCATGTATACAGCACTTCAGATAGCAACAAAGACAACAGATTATTGTTGTTGTTGTTATTGCTACTTCCAAAGCCATGAGCTGATTAGGTCCAGAGAGCTTGCAGATGGCCTAAGGACAAATGCAAAGACCTTAAAGTTGCTATCATCTTCTGGAAGCCGGAACCATAAAATCCAAACGTTAAGGAGATGATGGCAACAGGAATAAGCTTAAGGATTCTTAAGGTTAAGGACCTGGGTGATACTGGTAGATGAAAAGCTGGGCACGATCCAGCAATGTGTGTTTGCAGCCCAGAAAGCCAACTGCATCCCAGGCTGCGTCAAAAGAAGCGCGGCCAGCAGGTCGAGGGAGGTGATTGTGCCCCTCTGCTCTGCTCTGGTGAGACCCCACCTGGAGTGCTGTGTCCAGCTCTGGGGCCCTCAGGCACAAGAAAGACATGGACCTGCTGGAGCGAGTCCAGAGGAGGGCCACGAAGGGTCAGCGGGCTGGAGCACCTCTGCTATGAGACAGGCTGAGAAAGTTGGGGTTGTTCAGCCTGGAGAAGAGAAGGCTCCAGGGAGCCTTTATTGAGGCTTTTCAATATTTAAAAGGGACTTATAATGAAGACGGGGACAAACTTTTTAGTAGGACCTATTGCACTGGGACAAGAGGTAATGGTTTTAAACTAAATGAGGGTAGATTTAGACTAGATATCAGGAAGACATTTTTTACAATGAGGCTGGTGAAACACTGGAACAGGTTGCCCAGAGGGGAGGGAGGTGGCCCATCCCTGGAAACATTCAAGGTCAGGCTGGACAGGGCTCTGAGCAACCTGATCTAGTTGATGATGTTGCTGCTCATTGCAGGGGTTGTTAGACTAGATGACCTTTAAAGGTCCCTTCCAACCCAAACTATTCTATGATTTGGAAGAGCAAACTCAAACTTGTGCTCAATGCAACGCACAACATTTAGAGTCTCTTACCTAAAACCAGCATAGGTAGCCACCAGCTGCGGAGTTATCTGAATAGTGACACAGTTCAGTCTGGCCTGCACTATTCTGCCCTGCTTCCCCAGCTCTTCAGGCTTTTCTTTCTCACCTCGGGGATGGGAAACTAAACCCGCTGACCTGGTGGAGCAGCAGACCACCACTTGTGCAATCATGTATCTGTCAGTGGATCCATCAGCAAGCTGAAAAAATGAACCCAGCCTTCTGCACGCCTTTCAGAGGCAGCCCCTGTAAGGCTTCCCTTGCACCTAGGCTCCATTCCTTAACCTCACCTCCCTGCTTTCCCCCCAGCTGAGCCCAGACCAGGCACACACCCCACAAGCCACGCTGACTCGCAGCTAGCGGAACTGCAGGTCTATGCCATTACTATGCTACCCACTCCATTTGGCCTTGGCAGCTCCCAGTTATCAACCCCACCGTTCCCAAAGCAGTTAGATGGAGGCTGGGATAATTCAGAAAAGCTCTCCCTGAGGTACCCTGCAAGCCCTTGCAGCAGCGTCCCCATTTCAGGCAGCAGAGCCTGAGCAGACGTCTCTTGCTTGCACGTCTGCATCCCACAGAAATGCGCTGCCTACTGATTTGTGGCTAGAGAGGATGTTTCGAAGGAAAGCTTGAGCCAACGTCTGGAGGAGAAACCTCCCTGGTAAGAGCCAAGCACGCAGCGCTGTGTTTTCATGGTGGGCCAGCCTGGTTCCCACAGCTGCCACCATCTGCCACACACTGGCACCAGTTTAAACCACGCCGTCACCACCATGGTGCGTGGCCACGCAGCCACACCAATGCCCCTTGTCACGAGCACCCTACCACAGCTGAGGTGACCAGGGATGATCCAGAAGGGGCTCGCGGAGGCAGAAGGGAAAGGCAGGAGGCACACAGACAGACGTGTGCCAAAGAGCGCAGAGGGAGCTGTGGTTCGGCGAGGAATGTGTGGTGCAGCTCAGCTAAGAGGACCAACGTTAATCACAGCCAATTTCTCCAGCACAAAGCAGGCCTAGGAGACATTGCAGTTCCCTCTATCTTTTATGCCACGGCTATAAATAGGGTTTGATGCGAGGCTGCCATTATGTCTGACATGTGAAGGAATACGTGGGAAAAAAAGAAAAAAAACACACACCGCACATACACACCCCAAACCAAAACTGTGTTTCCGTCTCAGAGCAGTGTTCAACAAGGATGCAATATTAAAAAAAAAAAAAAAAAAAAAGAGTAAGTAATCTATAAAATAAGTTGAGGCAGCACACACACTATGATAGTTCCTGCTTCCACACAGGAGGATCCTGCACATGAGCTCCAAGAACTAGCTGCTGGAAACCTTGCAATAGGACTGGTCTTATCAAACCCTTTCCAAAATCTCAGGATTGGAGAACATACTTCAAAACACACCAATAACTTTCCATTCATCTGATATTTAGATTTTGTACTTGTTATCATACTTTTCTATGACACGTGCTTTGTGTGTTAACATGACACTTTGCTGATACAGGCTGAAAGGTTTTTACCCCAAGAAAACCCACAAGGCAGTGTCACGCGCACCAAATATTCTTCAAGGCATGGAAGTCTGCAAACATGTTTGGTTTCTGCACAATATGCTTCAAAAAAAAGGGAAGGTGGAAGTTTACAGGGAAAGGTAATTGCTTTCGCTGGACTAACTGAAAGAGCTGAAAGACAGACCCTGTTTTCAGGGTCGCCGCCTCACACTGTGGAAATACCATACACATTCAGAACAAATACTTCCAAATGAAACAGTGCGTTCCTAGTAGGAATAGCACAGTGTGAAACTGTAATCCTGACATTTCAGAATAACAGAGAAGGCACATCGCTTCCCTGAACTTGAAGGCTGTCGTGCAGTAGCCACAAGCAACTACGGCTAGTTCCACAGCCGTAAAGTAAGTAAAGTAAAACTACCAAAACTACCAACTGATTTCTGGCAAAGACAGCTTCTAGTGGAGACGAAATTATTTTTTTCCTCCCCCTGTAACTGGGGAGAAGAGAATGACAAAAAAAAAAAGTTAGAAAAAGGAAATCAGTAGGGGTTACCGCTAAGTTTCAACGCTGCAGCTGAGGCTATCCTGCCATGGCTTAAGGAGAGGGAGTTGTTGCTTACCTCTGGCCAACACAACTGCATTTTTGGTAAGTGAGGGAAGCCCAGTTGCATTGCAGTTTCATAGCAAGCAGCCGTCCCTGTGAATGCTGGTGCACCAGAGCTACACGAAGCCCCAGCCCTGTGCTCAGCCGGAGAACACAGCCCCTGCGTGGCTGCTTTGAATTTGCTCCCTCCCTCCCTCCCCACCGCCCGCCGGCTGGGGCAGCAGCCCTCCGGGAAGGCAGCTGGCGTTCCCCCCAGTTTGGGTGCAGAAATGAGGAGATGGGGAGAGGGCACGATGAAGAGGAAGAAAGAGGCCAAGACGAGACCAGTCCCTCGTGGGTCCCTGTTGGAAACGCTCCGTCCCACCTGCCCACCGAGACGGAGGTCAGTGGGAAAAGGGTAGCGATGCCCGGGGCTGCATCCTCGCCCTCAGTCGGGGCAGAGCGCTGCACCCACTCCTCACAGCTCCTCAGCCTCGCCAGCTCCCCCCATTCCTGGACCAGCAGCACAGGTACATTTCCTCCCTTCCAGCCTCTCTGGCTAAATCGACTTTTTCAGTTGTCCCAGCACCCTGTTAGAGGAAACAAGTAAATCCTGAGAAGCTTAGCCCGTCAGCAGCACTCACAATGGCCGTGGCCTCTTATCAAAACCATCGCATTTAGCAGGAAAGGAATTCAAAGAAGCAGCTAACTCTAAGAAATGAGCAGCGTCTGCAGCTAAAACTGGTTCGGTATCATGATCAGAACTAGGAGTTTAGAGAAGACTCACAGGCACTTCACCACCACGAGCCAGAGCACAGAGGAGAGATGCTGCCTTGGCTCTTCAGAAGGACCAGCTTCAGAAGATGCGAGGGACCATAAGAGCAGCACCAGTTACTGTGCCTTCAGAGGAAGGGGCAAGGGTCACAAGGCACAAATGCACCACAACACTAAGTTTTATAACCGGGGATTTCCAACACACAAAATAAAGAAACTAGTCCTGAGAGTCAAAAGTGAAAAGGAAAAAAAAAAAAAAATTAAGTGAAGAGAGGTTATTTAGGAAACCTTAAAGCGACAGAATGTGCAGACGTCCCACGAACACTGCCTGGCTGAGAGGACAGGCTCGGGGGACACCACAGTCACACCACAGGTATTAGGCTGTAGGTGCAACAGCTTGCAACGGCTTCTGCCGTGGATCGGAGGCACCAAACACATACACACTACAAAACCACAGCCCCTGCCCAAATCTCTCTACAACCTTGATAATCCTTCAGGAAGAAGATGAAAAGCTAAGCCTGACCGATATAAAGGAATATAAATTACTGATGGTAGGATGGCTGTCACCAAACTGGGACGGTAGGTAGCCAAAATAAACAAAACAAAACCTAGAAAACAAATGGCTTTTTCAGTTTATCAAACAGAAAATCTCTGGGGAAATCGTTTAGTTCACTGGGACACCAGCAAGTGGGCATGAGGACACTGCAGAAAAGCTACATAAGCAAGCAGATACTCTTTTATTTTTCTTGAACAGGATACTGAGGAGATTCCCCAGTATTTAATGCTACTTAACCTGAAGGGGGGAAGCGGGTGCTTGATCAGAAAAGATGGGGAAAAGTGACATTAAAGAGCAGAAAGTCAGTGGGACACAGTGGACTATACTCAGGGATTTTGAAGGAATTTGGAAATGGCTGCTTAAGATGCAAACAGAGGTGCTCTCAAATCAAATCAGCTGCTACTACCAATTGCCAGAGGGCTGCAAGTGCTGTAAGGGAACATTTTTTTGACCGGCACTGCTAGGGCAGGAGCAGCACACAGCTACCTGACTGTAGGGGAGAGGCAATCCCTGGATAGGGCTCTCCATCAGGAAGATGGTATCTGCAGCAGCTGCCAGGACTTCCCTAAAGCCTCCGTGCCAGAAGCAGGCCAAAAAGTGAGACGTGGTGCACGAGGGAAAGAGCCAGCAGCACCCCGGGGGACCTGTAAAACAGATGGAGAGAAGACAAGGAGCAGTCATGCCCTGGGGTGATGGGAGGTGGAAAAAGGGTGTCCTGAGGAAACCAAGGCATTTCTGACCCTGCACATCCAGTCACCTCTCTGCCACCCTCACAGCCGCTACATCTTCCCCCTGGATCGACCCAGCCCACTTTGCAGTGTCCCTTCCCCAGTGGGTATAAGTAGCCCAAAGCCTCCCCCTGCTCAGGTGCGAGCGGCTCCCTTCCCCTGCAAACACACACGCCAGGTCCCTCTCTAGAAATTGTCTCCCCCGGTCTTCAAGCTGCCATTGCCTGTGACACCTCAAACACCGGAGGTCCGACCTTGCCCCCCAGGCAGGCAGCTTCCAGCCGCGTGTTACTTAAATCTAGGCAGCCAGATGGAAAAGCAGCGAGCCCCCCCCATTGCCTTCCCAGGGAAAACAGTGACAAAATCCCTTCACCCTCTCCAGGCCCGAGCAGACAGAGGTCACTCAAAATTTGGCAGGCTGGCAAGCACCAGGAGGCGGGTGAGACCGTCCTCACAAATGCAAGTGCACGCAGACTTGCGGGAAAATGAACTGGGTCTATATTCCAAAGGGTGATAAATTAAGTGGCACAGCTGACCAATGAGCCAAGTAACCGTGCTGAGAGTTTGTTAGGGAAAACTCTAGCTTTGAATGGAAAAGCAGTCATTAAAAAAAGCACGAAGTGAACATGAGCATGAGGTTGCAAAATGGATGGGTGGGAACGTAACAGTAATGTCACCACCTGAGATAACACATTCAGTTCCAGTCACCTTAAATAAAAACAGATAGAGCTGAAACAAAGGGGATGCGCCTAAAGATGGGTGATAAGAAATCACATGTAAGTGTTCAGACAGAGAGAGACTGGAGAAACTTCATGCTCAGGTTAGAGAGCAGAGAGATACAAGGGGATGCAAGAGAAAGACATAGCAGAATCGGGCCATTCTTTTTATGCCCTTTCATAAAACTAGAAGAGAGGAAGTTCAAAGGTGACTGAGATTGAAAAGTAACTAATTTTAAAACTCATAAAAGGAAAAACTCCAATCACACATTAAAATGCTGGTGCTGGGGAAAGTGAGAGAGTTGATCTGAGGAGTCTCATTTCTCTTCTTTCTCAAACATCTCTGTTTTGCCTCTGTCAAGTACTCACCCCTGTGCTTTAGCAGACCTGAGGCAGAGGGATCCTGCAGCAACCTTTTTAAGCCACCTCTTAACCATTCAAACTTTACTCAAGACTAAGGGGAGCCCAGCACAAGACATAAATCTCCTTTAGTCACGCAAAACTGAAGTAGTAAACAAGGGTTTATAAATTCACAGAATCACAGAATGTTGGGGGTTGGAATGGACCTCTGGAGATCATCTGGTCCAGCCCCGCTACCACAGCAGGTCCACCTACAGCAGGTTGCACAGGATGGCGTCCAGGCGGGTTTTGAATGTCTCCAGAGTCAGAGACTCCACCACCTCTCTGGGCAGCCTGTTCCAGTGCTCTGCCACCCTCTAAGTAAAGAAGTTCCTCCTTGTGTTTAGACGGAACTTCCCATATTCAAGTTTGTAACCATTACCTCTTGTTCTATCCCTGGGCAACACTGAAAAAAGACAGGCTCCCTCCTCCCAGCACCCTCCCTTGAAGTATTTATAAGCATTTATGACATTCCCCCTCAGTCTTCCCTTCTCCAGACTAAAAAGACCCAATTTCCTTGTATGAAAGATGCTCCAGCCCCCTAATCATCTTTGTAGCCCTTCGCTGTACCCTCTCCAGCAGTTCCCTGTTCTTCTTAAACTGGGGAGCCCAGAACTGGAAGCAGTACTCGAGTCGTGGTCTCACCAGGGCAGTGTAGAAGGGGAGGATGACCTCCCTCGCCCTACTTGCCACACTCTTCTTGATGCACCCCAGGATGCCATTGGCCTTCTTGGCCACCAGGGCACATTGCTGGCTCATGGTCATCCTGTTGTCCACCAGGACTCCCAGGTCCCTTTCCACAGAGCTGCTTTCCAGCAGGTCAACCCCCAACCTGTCCTGGTACATGGGGTTATTCCTCCCCAGATGCAGGACCCTACACTTGCCTTTGTTGAATTTCATATGGCTTCTCTCTGCCCAGCTCTCCAGCCTGTCCAGGTCACACTGAATGGCAGCACAGCGTTCTGGTGTGTCCACCACCCCTCCCAGTTTCATGTCATCAGCAGACTTGCTGAGGGTATGCTCTGTCCCTTCATCCAGGTCATTGGTGAATACATTGAACAGGACTGGATCCAGTACTGACCCCTGAGAAACACCACTAGTCACAACCCTACACTACACTACAAAGTCTACACTAGAAATTCACTACAAAGAATAGTGTCACTATGGACCTGTCGCAACGGTTAAAGCAGCTCAGCCCGTTTTGTCCTCATTTTTTAAATGACTAAAAAAACCTAGCACCTCTTGCCTTTACGTGCTGACTTGAATATTGGTGTGCAGCCTACACAAATGGGCCATTTCAGTGATTACTTCTAAACCAGCTCTGAAACAGAAATGGCTGTAGCAACGAGGTTAGAAAGAAACATTCCCTCTGTCTCATTATCCCCTCGAGTGGGGCTTTTGGTCCACTGCATTGCTTAGCTGGGCATCAGAGGATAAGCATAACTTCTAGCAGGGGATATTGGAGAACATTTCTCCATCTCCGGCTTCCCTCCCTTCACGTCCCAAAATCTCTCACCAGAAAATGAGGAAGAACTCAAATATGCCTGAAGAATAACACGGATTAGGAGTAACATTGCTGGTCTGTCAAAAAACATAATCAAACCATTCCTGTGGGCATCTGTGCCCATCACCACCAGCACCCCAACCCAGACAAACCTATGCCGAAGCACCCTCAGCTTTAGCCAGACACCTTTAGCAAGTTGTGCAGAAGCCCAGCTACGCAGTTCAGACTGCAGGACAGGATCTTTGACATTTTCCAACTGCTAATAATCATGCTTACTTTCTTCCCTGACAACCTTACCCTAAGTTTCCAAGTAAACTTTGCTACTGAGGAAGTACAAAAGTAGGTCCAAACTGTTTCTGAACTGCAGAATCACACAAACACACACAAAAAACCCCAAAACTGGTTGCACAAGTCACAATCTGAAGTCAAAATTTTTCTCCAGCGTTTGCAGGGAGTGAGGGGGAGGACAAAAAACTCTCTGCAACAAAGGCGACTGAATGCTGCCAGCTTAACCCCATTTTGCCAGCCCCAGCTCCAATGTAAAACTAGAGCAGCCTATTTGCAAACTGAATATTGGCACCATTCAATTCTTTCCCTTGTACTTCACGTGTGTTTGCGAACAAGCAGAAGCACAGAAAGCGCATGGGGAGCAGGAAGGGAGAAGGCAGAGAGAATGTGCATTATCAAAATACCTTGAGAGCAGTTCTTGGAAATGTGCAGCCTGCAAGCCTGTATCAGACACTCATTTCCTGTGAAGTGCACACAGGCCTTTTCATTTCTCCACTGAGGAGGACGAAAATAAGGGGGCAGCTTTAAAGTCTCCAAAGACAACACAAAACCAGCATTTAGCGATTTTACTAAAGCTGAATTAACATTTTCATACTATTAAACACCTATTGAACAGAAGCAGAGATTCCCAGAAGTTTAAAAAGTATGCCTTTCTACACCTCTCACTTCTAAATCTTCACTTGAAATCTTGCACTTGGGGGGGGGGGGGGGNTTGGCGGTTGGTGTATGAATTTTACTCGAGTCATTTTGACCACTCACTAACACAAAGCCACTAAATCCTGCTACATCACACTCTACCGCACCTTTTTTTTTTTTTTAAGGGCCCTAGACCAATTTCAGCAAAATGGTGAGCTAATAAATACCTTACTGAGGCAGAAGGCTGCAGGATATGCACAAATGCAAGCCAGAAGAGCAGGCAGTAGTGAAGTGCGCTGACAGGATAGAAGGGGTTGATATGATGTCTGCCTTCTGCCTCTAGTTACATGTAATCAAGGATCTAATTAATCTAGCATTTAGATGCATTATTTTAAATAAACACATGATGCCTCCTAATGACACACACACACTTAACTCCGTAAAAAGATATCACCCCTGTATGGCATATTTAGTTCTTGTACCATCCACGTCCTCGTTTACAGAAAGACATGCAGGTGCCCACCTCTCCCAGTCTGCGAGCTTTCGGAAAGCGCCACTAGCCGAGGTCTGCAGTGGCCTGGAATAATGGCTCAGGAAACTACCACCTCCCCACAGCTCTTACTAATCTCACCACAGCATCAGCCCAACGGGAACAATGTCGTATTTAAGTACAGGCACTACCTACTTATTGCTGACCAAACTAAGGTGGGAGAAACCAGGAGAAAGGAGCCTGTGGGTGGCAGGGGGAGATGGGAGTGGGGAGGAGCTGCAGGGAAAGACTTGGGAGAACAGCAAAACCCCAGCAGGGATGGAGAGAAAGAGGAGCAAAGGAAGAAACACAGCTCCAAAGGCACATTTTCTCCTTTGTTTCTCAGCAATGCAACCGCAGTATTAGTGACAGCAGTTAAGAATTTACACCACCCAACTCCAGCTCTAGCCTTGCGCAAACCGACCACCAACTTCACAGAAATCCCAGTTGGATTGAGGGTTTGAGGCACTGGCTGCGTGTCTGAGGCTGTCATCTGGAAACTGAATTTGGCCCTCTCTGAGCAGGCACGGCAAGGACAAGGACACACACCTGGGAGGATCTGCAGTGCTCCTCTATGCCTGCTTTTTGGGACCCCAGTACAGTTTACCTGCGCCTTCCAATGCAACCTTAAACAAAAGCTCTGTGCTACCTCTCAACCTCACTAGGTTTACGTGATAAGCAAGCCAGGTTACGGAAGGACACACGGCATACTGAACGACAACAAGTAGCACAGAAATACCAAAGGCCCGGATCCTAGCCTGGCTCAGGAGAAGATGGGAACCTGTGTGGGAGGCTGGCATCCCAGTAATCCCACGGGTTTGTGCCCAAGAGCCTTCCACTCTGGAGGGAACAAGAATCCACACTACAACAACTGTGTTTTAAATCACAAACCCAGCAGAATCGCTCAAGAACACAGAAACAAAGCTTGGCTTCATGCGCAGCGACTGGCCACATCTCATCGTAACTTGATTCAACCAAGACCAACATTATGTGATAATAGAGCCTCAGTCCCACAAACTTCTGTGCATGTGCATAATTTTAAAGCACATGACCATAGCCCCACTGTGGCTTGAATGGGCTATTTGACGTTCACGCAGCATCTGAACTGCAGTTGCAATTGTTTGGAGAAAGAAGAGATGCCTGCATACCCTCTTAAGGGCACAGTCAATAGAGAATAAAGCATCAGGAAACTAGTTATTTCTGATCCCACCCCATTTTACAGAGTTGAGCACGGTCAACATGTGACTGGGTTTTTCAGTTAAGTTCTCTGAGAGCTGCAAGGACTAGAACTAGCAAACAGCACTGTCTGGACCACATAGTCCTAAATAGCAGCTTCCTAACAATACTCTTTCCCCTCAACTTCCCAGAACAATGGTCAAGCCACATCCCCCTCCTTCACCCATGCAGGGGAAGAAAAAAGCCAGGGATGTTAATTTAACATTCTTGAGTTAGCCTCTCAGTTACCTCCAGGGTTCACACAGATCCTGTTTCTAAGCTTCTACTGAGCAGGAAGGCATATACAAACTAATTTATTTTAAAAAAAGAAAAAAAAAAATCCTAAGAGTAGCACGAGCTGAGGTTTTAGGTGGTAACTATTCCCAAATTCTCAGTAAGAACGTGTGTGTTTGTGGGAAAAAGTGAGTAGCGGATCCTCCATGGCTGCGAGCACCATGACTCAGATTGCATAAAGGAGGTTTTAGCGATAACCTTTGCCGACGAGGCTTTTCGCAGGCGCGCGGCACCGATCTTCTGAGAAAAGGCAGGTGTGAGGCTGCGTTCTGACTGTACCGGCTCTGGAGGATGGTGAGCTCCTCTGCCTTTCAAGGGCAGCCCCAACGGGCACGTACGCTCCTGGTTCACCGTTACCCCATTTCTCCGTAACGCCTTCTACGCTGGCAGGCAGCTCGCTTTTCCAGCGACGACTAAGCGTAACGCCCCGCGCTCGGCTTCTCCAAGCGGTTTATGTGAAGGGAAAGAAGCGGCGTGAAGACCCAAGTTACCCGCTGCCCCGGAGCCGTGCGGCTGCTTCCCTCCAGACCCATCTGAGACACTGCATAATTGGCAGGTTTCGCTTTAAAACAAGCATCTCCCTGCCCCTGATGCTGTGGAGAACACCTTGACGGCGGGGGGGTGGGGGGAAGCCACAAGCCCCACGGAGCCTCCCAGGCTGCTCCCAGCACCCCACGGCCACCCCAGCAAGGCACGTGGCTCCCTTCTGGGCCGGTAGTGAGTTGCCGGCACCCCAAATCTTCCCCGAACCCCGCCTTTCCAACACCCCCCCACCCCCCC
>VZSF01000232.1:184995-363762 GCA_013398295.1 Chionis minor
AGGGGAGGAAACCCCCCGAGTGTTTCTTTTCCGAGGAAGGAGCCACGGGGGAGGGGAAGGGGAGGGGTTTCTCCCTCCTCCACCACCCCGTCTTTCCACGGCGTGGCTCTTGCAAGGGGGAAAATAAAAAAAAAAAAGTGAAGAAGAAAAAAAGTTTGGGTTTTTTTAAAAGAGAAAAGTCGGACGGACGGGGGGGAGGGAGGGAGAGAGAGAGAGAAAAAAGAGGGAAGGGGGAAAAAAACCCAGAGGCTGTGAAAGCCCGTCCGTTGCGGACTGTCCGAGGAACCCAACCGCGGCGGCACCGCAGCATCCGCCGCCCCGCTCTCCGCAGCCACCCGTCGCCTCGGGGGGAGGCGGCGGCGGCGGCGGGCTCCGACGGCAGCAGCAGCGGGGGACCGGGGCTCTGCCCCTCCTCCCGGTTACCGTCTGCTGCCCGCCGACACTGGGCTGGGGCACGGGAGCTCGCAAGCACCGGGGAGGGGGCAGCGGAGCCAGCAAACGAGGCCCCTTTACACCAGCGGAAAACGGGGTGGCGGGGGGGCTGTCCCGGCCTTTGCCTTCACTGCCGGAGTTCTCCCAGTTCCTCTCCGGGCGCTGCCGGAGCCCCCAGAAGGGCAGCGGGCACCCCGGCGGGGCAGCGTGAGGAGCGCGCCTGAAAACGCACGCTGTTGCCTTGGCGGGTCGAATGAAAATACTGGAAATCACAGAAAAAGCAAGGGGGAAAGCACGCGAGAATTTTATGACGTAAAATATAAATAGTGCACCACACGGCGCAGGCTGTAAGCACGTTACTGCTCACAGAGAATAGATGTAACAGGAGAAAAGATAAACTTTGGAATTCAGCACAAACCCCACAGTTGTTCAAGGCCTAGACTGCAGTTAGGCAACGACTTGATTTCACCATCGGAGCTCTCATTCACCTCCATACTTTCTCCAGATCCCGCCGAGGCTTCTGCACGTGTTCCCTGCTGCCTGCGTGCCAGGTGAATTGCCCCGTTGAAAAAGCCGTACGCAAACACCGAACACAGACACACTCTGGCTGCTCCGCACCACTCGAGTAATGCAAAGCAGCTGTAACTCCGGGTTGAGCAGCTGACTAAAAGAGCTTTACAGCTGCTTTGTATTGCCGGGGAGCACGGAGCAGTCAGAAACACACCACTGAATCTGATCTGCAGCCTTGCCAGAAGTTCCGCTGAGTATTGAGACATCGGTCCTTGTTTTTTTCTTTCAACCAAGCATGAAGATGCTGCTGACCACAGAAGAATTTCTGAACTTCCATAAGAGTTTGGGCAAAGCGCTTCATTCTTTTTCAGGGAGGCTTCAGTGGGAGGACCTGCCGCTGGAGCCCTAAATCACAGCAGAGACGAAGTGCTCATCTGTTCCATTTTTGGTTTTTAAGTAGGCTTGTCACACTTTTCTTTGTATTTTTGGATGGCAGCTTCAGAAATATCCTGTGGTTTGCTTTACAGTTGCCTAGTAGGGAGTCCATTTCCCTCCGTGGATATTTATAGCGTTTATTGGGTGACTTCATAAACTCTGCCAGCCACCTTGCCTTAACATTAAATGGACTCGTTTAATTCTGCCTTTTATTCTTCCTCTTCATCTTTGCCTGCGAAAAGTAACAACCAGCCTCACTGCTTGGAGATTGATTGTGGGTCTTGCTCTTCTCTCTCTCATCCACTTGAAACTGTGACCTCATAGCAGTTACAGATGGAGCGTATTGCAGCAATCCTCTTCAGCAATAAAAGCTGGTGAGACATGTCATGATGCCACTGTTGACCACAACTTTCCAAAGCTCAGACTTGACTCACAGGGCCCAAAGTGTGTTCAGGATTGAGGTACCTCTGAGATGGCTTCGTTATACATGGAAAACACAAGGATGCTGAAGTAGCTTTGTGTCCTGTGACGCAAAGGAGGAGAGGGCAACCAAACCATGCCCAAACGCTGACTTTGCTATTGCGCTGTTTCTTCTCTGCTAGCCTGACATTAAGCCTGGGTGTGCTTAAGGTGAAAATCAAGAATACAAGTAAATTCCCTAGAACCAAGAGACTCTGCACGCTCTCACCACTGAATTGATGCTTTTTTTCCCCAACTGCTTTCAGCGTGTGGATACCTGCCTGAAAGGCTCTGTGTAATGACAGTGAGGATGCAGGCAGGCATGAGCAGTCCTGGCACGAACAACTTGCTTTGAACGCTGCCCACTGGTGCATTGCGGGAGAAAGCTGGATCCGTCCTAAAGACAGGCTTTCTGAGATGCCCAGGATGCTGATGACAGCATAGAGAGGAATAGCTCCCAAGAAGAGGCCGGGATTTGTCCTTAGGATTTACAAGTTTTATCCTACCCCTTATTTTTGCCTCTGCCTAAGGATACATATACCCTCACTATCCCTGATACTAAAACTTTAAAAAACATTAAACAGGAAAGCATTAATTGATAGACCTGCTGACGGAATGAACCATTTCCAGAGAGTTTTGTCTGAAGTCCAGCTGCTGAGGGCAATAGGTCTGAGTTCATTCTACTTTTGGATCATAGTTCTGCTTTGTCACATTTCTTTGCTCGTTTTTCAGCAACCCCCAAGTCTTTGGTAGGTTCTAAGATGTTGATATCTGACAGCTCACAAGCTGGTAGCACCCTAACAGCTTCGCTCCTTCTCAGTGTGCGGGTTCCTTACGGTCTGCACAAGGCAGAAAGAGCCACCAGCTACCCTGTCAGTTTGGGAGGTGTGGGAAGAAGAAAGGTATTTTTGGGGCAGGTCATTGCTGAATAAAGATGGTTTTCTGGGAAAGCAAGAGACAGGCATTGCCCCAGAGGAAGGGAGAAGGGAATATGGTAAGGGAAAGAACTGAGGTGTAGAGAATGGAGGACTGAAAATCTGCAGAAGAAAGGAAGAGAGGTACAGAAAAGTGAAAGGAGAACATAGAGGGCACGGGGGTGGGAAGATGGGTGAACATGTTAGATGTGTCAGTACTGCTTTGCCGTTCAGCCAGCAAAACTGTGAGTGGAAGATCAGCTGGAGCTGGAGCATCATCTGCAGAGGATGAGTGACCAGTTATTTAGGAGTTCAGTGACTTCCTGGGCCCCCAGCCAGACCCAAATATGCTGTTGCCCACTGGTGTGCACACTGGCTTTGAACCAAACGGAGGTGAAACTGCCCTGGCGATGGAGCGATCCAAGTGGCACAGACATAAGCTGGGGGATTCCTGCCAGGTGGTCAAACACAAAGGAAAGGGAGAGAAGAAAGCATGGGGCAGGCCTGGGTGCCCTGGCATGAGAGGTGATGCAGGCAGTGCCTGAGGTTTTGTACAGAGAGGAGGATGGAAGGATGCCTGGGGGCTAGGTAGGAAGTGACTGCCACGATCTCATCCTGTGCAGCAAGTCCAGCCTGCAAACAGTACAAAATGTACAACCTTCAACAACCTTAGGTGGTTTTTCCCTTTTGACCCTTCCTCCCCTATATAGGTGGTCCCTCTCATAACTTTCTAAAAGTCTCCTTTTAGGAGATGTTAACAGCAAAGCATTAAGAAGAAGGAAAAAAAAAAAAAACCAAACCCCAACCAACAGCAACACGAAAAGAGAAAGCCTGGAGGACAAAACCAACACACAGAAGTCCCCCAGCTCCCTTCCTCCACTCCCCCCAGAAAAAAAAACCCCAAACAAAAACATCTTTCTGTGGTTTAGAGTGGAAGCTGTATTAGTTCGACTCTAATGAGAAAAATTAGCACAAGCAGTGGCCCCTTTGCATGAAGCGGTGGCCAGGCCCCTCCTTCCCCTCCGAGAGCAGGGCTCTTCTCAGTAATGAAGAGAAACTGCTTTCCAGGAAAGCGAAGGTACTGGGGCTGCCCAGAGCGGAGTGACCTAGGGTGCCTGTGGGGAGCTGTGTGCTGCTGCTTGCAGGCTGCGAACCGCCTGCACGGAGCTGGTGCACTCCTGTGCCGAGCAACGCTGCACAGCGCGGAGGGCTTGAGGGTGGGGAGCTGTAGCCAGCCGTGCCACGGGCACCCCACACACTGCTGCCAATGCGCCTTCATTCCAGTCTGCAACACCCTCTGCTGTCCTGGCTTTCCCCCACAACCACAGTGGACGCCGTGCTCACGCGCTTCAGCTGGCGCTGCCAGCCCAGGACACAGCTCCCGCACGCTCCTCGGCTGGGCCTGAGGTTCACGGAGCAGCGGGGAGCATGGGCCCCTTCTCCCAGCACCGTCGGTCAACCCGACGTGCCTGCAGGCAGCAAGGGCGGGAGGCGAAGCCGGGGAGCCGCGCGAGCCCAGCACGCTGCTGAACCCCGGCACGGCGGTTGCTGTCTGAGGCTGGCCTTCGTCGGGCGGCTGCGGCAGGGCGCAGCGGCCCGCAGCTGAGCTGCAGCGAGCGGTGGCTGCAGCGCTGGGCAGAGGCAGCCCCGCTGGACGGAGGGACGCTTTGCTGGCGGCTGTTTCAAGGACGGGGCTTCACTGTGCAAAGCAGGGCAGGTGGGCACAACCCGCTCCTTTCCCGACAATCACGCAGGCCAAAAAGGCTGAGATTAAAATGTACCTAACCTTCTGCTTCAGGTTTTTATAATACGCACAGTTATTTCTGTGAGGGCACAAGTCTAGCAACTCCTGGTATCTTTATTATTGCCAAACTCCAAAAGCAGAGGAGGGGGGGGGAAGGGAGGGCAGTTCTCACTCGTTGCCAGTGCAGTTATGACTCTGTACGTGCCCCTGGTTTATTTGAGGGAGGAAGACCCAGCAGTCAGCGACCTAGGTTTTCAAAGAAAGCACCAGGCTGCATAGCCTAGAAGGTATTTAGGTCAGATTTAAGCAGCTGCAGAGAAAACAAACAGCCTTTTATAACTTTATAGCAAACCGCTCCCTCGCCTCTGAATCTGGCCTATATGTCAAACACCTTAGAGCAGGAACAGAGGACGATCTGGGACAGGGGAAAGGAGGTACCAGCTCGCTGCACCAATGGACTCGGGTGTGAGCTCCCTGGGGCTCTGTGGCCCCATAGTCAGCTAACTCCTCCTAACCTTGCTGCCTACCAGACATGGAGAAGCGCAGTCAAGGATTTCACTGTGCCCCTGAGACCTATTGATTCTCCCTGTTATCCCGCATTTTCAGGACGCGTTCCTAGAGTGCTGTCCGAAAGTGGTGGACCTTGCCTGGAGCCCTCTGCTCAGAATTCTTTGCCTGGAACATACTGTAGCCTCAGCCCTGCCCACGTTGCCCCAGATTTGTTCCCCCATGCTGAGACAGGAGGTGATGCTGGACCCCATTCACAGCTGGCAGGCTCCAAGTTCTGACCTATGCCCACCCGCTTCAGTGTTTTCACCAAAGCAAACAAAAACAACCATGAGAGGCCACCCTGAAGCAGCTCAGGGAGCGATCCAAGACACAGATCCCATAGCAGAAAGGACCTAAGTGACTGGTAGACCTAGGAGCAGAGGCTTCCTCCACTGAGGAAGCTGAGGCTGTAAATGAAGAAAAACACAGAAGGCAAGAAGACTACAGCTATGGGCTATAATTTTGGGAGCGGTTGTAGCAGAAGCATTGCAAGCCGGTACCATCTGACAGCAGTGTCTGTTGCACTAGACTAATTTCCAGACTGCTCTGCTTTCCTGATGATCACAGGACAAAAGACTCTGTCACATTAATCATCGTTGCTTTGTTAAACATCTTATCTTGATTCAAAAACTGCTGATGGTTGGGAAGCTGCCACCACCCTAAGTAAACTGCTCAAGTACTTAACTACTTTCTCCATTATAAGATGTATACCTGTCTCTAGACTGTTTTCTTGTGCCATTGTTGGGCAGAGCAGCTAGTGGAGGAACAAAAATTTAAACCTACATAGGTATATTTAGGTTTTGATTGTATCAGTCCTAAACTTTCCTCTTCCATAAGATGTCTTCAAACCCCTTAACAGTCCTTAGAGTTCTTGCAGGAAGCTTCTCCAACTTGTTAACTTCCTCCTTGAATTGTAGATGTCAAAACTGGGAATTCTTTCACATCAGTAATCACATCCATGGAATTAGCAGACACAATATAATCTCCTGCAATGTAATCTCATTACACCTGCTCCACATTCCCTGCTTGTACATCTGAGGATGGAATTTGCCTTTCTGACTGCAGCGTTGCGCTGGGAGCTCACATTCAGCTGCTCCTACGAGTCAAGCCTTTGCCAGAGTCACTTCTTCCATGGACGGAGCTGCCAGACAAGAAGTGTGTCTCACATTGAGTAACTTACCATTGAGCTGTTTCAAAAACACACGTTATGTGCTTGCACCAACTTTAACATTTTGACACTTGCTAACCAGTCAATTTTCAGTCCAATTACTAAAGAATTTGTTAATTTGGTATAATTCCAGCCTTTTAAAAATCAAAACACAGTGTAAGACTATCACATTCCTTGCTGGAGCCATATTACATCAACAGCTTTTACATTTATCAGCCAAATCCATAATCCAAACCTATAATTTATATCTCCAAAAGTTACCAACTCAGTTTTCCATAAACAGATGAGGCTTGGCATTTACTAGAACTCTTCCCTTGTTTTTAAATAATCCTTGTATGTGCCGTTTCCTTATTCTGTCTGAGGTCAATAAGGAGCTGGTAGGCCTGTAATTACAAGTGTCAGATTACTTCTGGTTTTCACTATTATTTTGTCTTAGCCTATGGGGAATCTGCCAGACTTTCAAAGTGAAGGAAGGTTAAGTCTAGACAAGAGCTGGAAACTCCTCTCCTTCTCCTGCTGCTTCTCAATTAAATACATTAAAATAGATGCTTACTCTAACACTGTGTACGGGTTTTGTAGAGACCTGGAGAGTAGCTTACCTAGCTAGTTAACCAAAACAGGCCCAGGGAATGGGAACCAGCAGAGACTCCTGAATTTGTCCAAAATAGAAAAGACTTTCTGATTAAGGAGGAAACGGAAAGCTGCGACAGGAAAGAGTTTATTTGTATGATGGGTGCTCATATATAATTTATATGCAATAAATGTTTCTAGCTATTTCATTAGTTGCAAATAAAGTGATACAAATGTGCACCACTTGCAGCTAATGCATGGTGTGTGCCTGGGGCTGCTTCCAGCTGAATGGCAGTGGTTCATGTGGGAATGATTTAACACTCCTGCAGCCCCACTATCCAAATTCTGCCGCAGGTTGATCCCTGGAGCAGATGCACGCCACTTTTTCAACCATTCAGAGCTTGGCTTGTTAACTTAAACTGGCAAAGATATCCATTTAAACTATCACACTGGCCCGAGACTGTGATGGATAAAGAGCCAGCGTCTATTTGTCTCTCACACCTTCTGCAGGGCTGGAGACCTCTGGGACAAGGAACACAACAGGCACATGCCTGGAGCAAGGGGAGAGGAACCAGCTGAAGCCATCACAGCATTTTTTGAGCTTACTATGTCAGTAGCTCTTTCAGGCATCAGAAACTCATTCACATCAATGAAACTCAACAGGAAATGAGGGAAAACCAAAAGAAAAGTACACCACATGAGGTACCTAGATGGGTCTGCAGCTGGTGAGCAGAGCCTGGGATGGTAAGACCTCTTGGGCTGCAGGATATTCACATCCTACCTCAACTCTTCCCATGTGGGCAGCTCATTTAAACCCTTATGACTTCCTGAGACTACTTCCAAAACAAGCAAGGTTTGTGGATGGAGCTCGTGGAAGGGAGACATCCAATGGGAAAAGTCCGCAGGTTGTAGATTTGTGGTTCAGCCCCTCACTGAGGCCTCTCCTTCTCAGAAGTCCTGTTCTCCTTCCAGAGCAAGCCAAATTAGGGGATGAGGTTCTCACCTCCACAACCTTTAGCAGAGGGCTGGGATGAGAGGGCAGCTTTCCTCAGGCAGGGGGACACCAAGCAGTGTGCATGACAAAGGGCAGAAGACCCACTGGGGATCCATGCACTGGGGAAGTGGGTGTTTTCCTGTCGTCTTTAAGTGCATCTGTGCTCCTGCCGACCCCACTGTGGGCTGCCCAAGCAGTGCCCGCACCCAAGACCTGCACTCCGCAGATTTCCCTTGTCTCCTTTGCAGGCATCCTTCCCCTGCTCTGGGCTGCTAGAGCAGGGAAGGAGCTGGTCCCTGTCCTAGAGCAGGAACTGCTCTGCAGGCCCCAACACAAAGCCTGGGAGGCAGCATGCTGGGGCTGGTTATGGGATACATTTTGCCCTGTGATCACTTCCGTTTTCCAGTCCACTGTCGATTGCAGCATATGTTCACAATGTGGGACTTTATATAGAGGTATATCCTCTATATATCCTCTGGAAGAAATCAGTTAAGCTAGCAATAGCATGCTTTTTTACTTGTATAACTGCACAAGAGAGTTTGGGGTACAGGGCTATTACTAATAAATCACCATAAATAGATCAATATGTCAGTACTTCAGCGCTTGAATCCAACCAGCTATGGGGAATTTGTCCCTTGGTAGCAATCAATCTGCTGTACTTAAAGTTTCCTCACCAGATCTGCAGCTAACACAAACTGATCAATGCTGTTCCAAGTCAGCAGAGTGTAACAGCTTTACATGTCCCGGTGCTCACCCTTGCAAGTCTCCTCCTCCTTTGCAAGGACACAGAGGTTAAATTATCCTTTGCTAAGTACATGGGATATCTCCAATTCATGGTTCTTAAGCAAAAACGGCCTTTCTTACCAGCAGGCCAGTGCAGCCCAGCCAACACCCCAGCACCTTGCCAGGTGGAGTCTAATTTGGTCCTCCACAGGCAGTAATTCCACTGCACTAGCTAGCCTGCAGGATTTCTTAGAAGTAGACGCAGCAAAATTAATTTTGTGAGCCATGCAAATTTTGCCATGCACCCTGCATAGGGCCCTCCTCCTGGGGAGTGGTTTGCCAGGCGGTGCAAGGGGACATACGCAGTCTTGTAAGATGCTGGGCTGCTCTTTCCGAGGGGTAAGTAGCATTGCTAGAGAATACGATGGACCTGGAAAAGATTTCAGCACTGGCTTTGGCTTAAAGGATGACAGTCCTGCTGCTGAGGGAGCGTCAGGGCTGCAGCCCAGTGCAACCTTCACCACTTAGAGCTCTATCCCACATCATCTATCGCTGATGATTTCCATGAGGAGTTTTTCCTTTCCATGAGGTTCCTGCTGATGGAGCCTCCTACCAGAATTGACTTGGGATGCAAGTCACAAGAGTCAGAATCCACTAGAGAACACGTCCTTTCCACCCAAGACCCAGAGGTCATCTGTGGGACCCAAAGCAAAGAGAGCCCAGATCCTACTGGCTGCTGGAGTGGGGAGAGGGTCCAAGGTGATGGGGGTGAGGGTCCAAGGCCTGTGAGCGGTAAGCACATACTATCAGGGTAAGCATTTACAGCAAGATCCCAGTGTTGTTCCAAGCAAGGCTTGTGCCTGAAAACTGGTATTAAGCAGAGTTCAGGGGTACCAGATAAATTTAGGAACTACCACGTATCTACAAGCTCTGTCCAGACCTCTAGGCTGTTAACCAGCTTCCTGCGACGAGCTCTCAGCAGAGATGAACTTCCCTGTGCCCTGGGGACATGTGGCAACCAAGGCCTGAGGACCCTGGAGTGATATCCTGTGCTGTCCTTGAATGCCTAGCTGGATAATGCCAACGCCTTTAATGAGTTCCTTCCACTGCTCCCCAGAGGTGGGTCTGGCTCGCAAGGATGGGCTGTGTGTCGTGCTTCAGGTCTGCATGCTTGATGCTCTCTCCTTTTCAGAGTGCAGTTAAGTGGCAAGATTTTCCTGGCCATGGCCTGTTGTCTCACCAACTGCAGAGGTTTGTGCAAGGGGTCCACATCATTCCTGCTCCTGACACAGGGTCCTCTTCCTCAAGAGCCACACCACAGACAGAAGAACTGCAATCCTAGCAGCCCTTGCCTAACAATAACACTGCTTTCTGGTGACTTGTGAAGAAATCCCAGAAATTCACAGGAAGACTCTGCCCTCCCTAACATCATCAGTAGTGATTGATTATTGAGTGCATTTTACAAATCCGTTCTACCAAAAAAAAAGTTCTCTCTTGCTTTTCACCATTTGTAATCAGACACCCACCTCTGACAGTTGTAGGAAAGAAGTTGTAGATGGTTCTTTGGGCTCCCTCCCTCTGCATGGTTCCCCAGTGCTTGTGATTTTCTTTCCTGCTGCTCCTTCATGGAGGCCTACAAAAAGGCAATGCGCTGGACTTTCCAAACCTATAAGGTTTGGATTTCCTTCCTAATGGCTCACCTGGAGGGGAGGTTGTGAGCTGCAGAGCTCTCTTATTTCTTCTCTGTGATGGGTTCCCAAGGTTACCTTTCAACTGCTGTGGTGCAGAGACTGTTTTGCCAGGATGAGTTTGAGCTAGGCAGGAGAAACTAGGCGGGCTGTAAGCTTCCGCGCTGGTTTCTTTCAAGCTTTGCAGGCTGTTCTGAAAATGTATTGTGCAATTTAGGAGACTGATGTGCTGAACCGAGAGGAGAGTTTTCAATTACCAATATAAAAATGACTCAATGACTCCCTAAGAACAGACATCCATTCTGCTCTCTCCAACTGTTCCAGCGAGGCGTCCCACTGCTCACAGCGAGGTTTGACTTTGCCTCATTTGCCTGCTGAGTCCTTGAGTGAAGGGGAATGGTTGTGGTCTGCATTAGGCCTAGTAGACTCTGACTGCTGGAGGGGATGCGAGGCACAAGCGAGCAGTATTCCCGGCCGTACTTGGGGACTGACTTTCTCGAAGCCTAGTTTATACAGCCACCCCCGTTCTGGGCAACTAATGAGGAAAACTGCACAGAAACCTCTCTGGCTGAGAGGGGTCTGGTTTTGCAGAAGAGTGGAGCGACAGAGGCAGTGCTGTTTGCTGTTTATCTGCTGCAACTTGGCCCCGCAGTAGAGTTGGTTCATGGCAATGGGTCACAGTATGGAAGAATCACTCTCACCCCTGCAGCAACGCGGTGCCGGCAAGCTTTAGAGTTCAGAAGAGCTTCTCCATCAGAGAGCGACTGAAGTTCAGCACTGGTGTCAAGCACTGAGCCTGTTTGATGTCGCTACGATGCTCCTGGGTCACAGTTAAAACATCTCACGCTGCGATGCTGCAGTGCAGGCAGTTTCCGTAATCAGTAACGTGTCTTCTGGAGGTAGTCAAGGATGCAGCCATACCTCCATGACTGTGACTCCTCACAGGTCCCTATCGTGCCCAGTAGGACAGACCCCAGACCCCACGGACATCATTAACTCCTCGTTACTCTTACGGGGCCCTATCTGAACACAGGTTCCATGCAAGGCACCGGCTACCTCCCCACAGCTCCTCCCTGCCCTGAGCACCCAGGGAAGAGCTTGCAAGAGCTGGGTCAGGCTGGGGGCTCCAGGACCAGCTGGAGGAGGTGGAGGCTGCCATGGTTTCACCTGTTCGCTTAGCTGAGAGGCTTCGGGGTCTGGCTTGCTGTGACCGGGGAGAAGAGCCAGGCCAGGAGGAAAGCAAGTGGCAGCGGTGCTGCGGAGGGTCCTGTGTTTGCCAGGATGGCCCCTCGCTGTAGGGCCAAGGGTGGGAAGAGGTGGGGAACCACGAAATGCTCCCCAGGCTGGGGAGGCCGCGCTGCGGTGCCCCCGCCCCGCCTCCCAGCGGGACCCCCGGAGGCATGAGGTGATGAGGAAAGACAAAGATGGCGGCGCTCCCCCCCACCGTCCCCCGTATCCCCCAAGTCCCGCCGCCTCCCTCGGGCCGCGGCGGCCCCGGGCCGGCGGAGCGGCANCAGCGCTCCGGGGGCCCCTCTCGGCGCCGGACGGGAGCCGGTCTCCGGGCGAGCCCTTCCCCGCAGCCGGGAGTAGCTGCCCCAGGGCGCCCTGAGGCCAAGGCCTGGGTGTAGCGGCCATTCCTGCCCGCCTGGGGAAGCCCGCAGGGCCGCAGCCCTGCTGGGCTTAGTCGGGGGGGAGCCAGACGGGAAGGGAGGCTTTGCCAGGAGCCTGGGCCGTCAGGTGGGTCTGTGAGGAAGAGGCAGGTCCACGGTCACACCAGGAAGTCAGCCCACGGTTGTCAGGATCAGGCCCGGCAAGGGCAGCTGGGGTCAGATACAGCGCTGCGGTCAGCAGCCAGGGACACGCTCCCCAGAGCTGGGACACAGCTGCTGGGCACCAGCAGTCCTGGTCCTGGCTGAGCTTAAACAGGCTCATGGGCAGGAGGGAGGGATGTAGGAGAGGCCTCAGGTGTGGCTGATTGGGACCACTGGGGCCTGTAAGTGGTCTCAAGGCCCTGACAGCAGCCTTCCCTCTCAGCTCACCCGCTCTGTCCTCCCACCTTACAGAGCTGTGGGCTCAGGAGGGACCTGCTGTAGCGTGAGTTAATTGCTGTGGTGTCTCAGGGGGCTATTTAAGGGTGCAGAGATCTGAGACAAGTCATTGGGAAGGGGATGTGGCATGAGAGACCTGGAGATGGGGATAGTCAGGCTGCCCGTGAGGGTTCCCAGGGGTCAGAAGGGCTGGGGGTAAAGGGGAGATACTCAGACCACCCCTGGAGGATCCCCAGAGGCTGGGTAGTGCTGTGAGGTTCCCTCAGGAGCCTGGCGTTGAGTAAAGGTCAGGTGTAGCTCCGTGATTGCTGGGCAGATCAGCAGTGATGAGAAAGGTTTGAGGTCGAGCTGCTGCCCGGCAGGTTGTGGACCCGTATCCCGTGCAGGGTCCCTGGTCCCGAGGGGTGTACCGGAGGGTGACAGCAGTGATCTGCTGTGTGGCATGTATCTGCTCTCTCGAAGGTGCCGACTGGTGGTGTGAAAGAGGAGAAGCACCAAGTTATAAGAGGAGAAGGTGGTAACAGTTTAGTACTGGAGGCAGCATTCTTATTCTCAAAATTGTCTTTTTGGTCCAGGACAGGTGCTGGGCTGACTGCAGCTAGCTGGGGGAATTCTGCGTGGTTCCCTCTTGCCAGATCTCCTGTGCCTTCTGGTCGGGTTGCAGCTGCTGTGGAGACACAGAGAGGAGGCTTTCTCCTCCTGTGTAGGGAAAGCTTGTTTCTTCCTAGGAGCATCGCTAGTACGTGCTGGGAGGAGGATTCCCCAAACAGGCAGGCAGGGATGGCAGCTTGGGATGTTGAACGGGGAGCTATAAATCAGCAAGCTGCTAATTAAGACTACAGGAGTCTGGTGAGTTACTAAAGACCTGTATTATTCTTTTTAGAGCTCTGGGCCATTAACAAGATCCCTGGGACCTACTCCAAGCACGTGGCTCTCCAGGGACATCACTTGTGAGCACTCTATTTTGGGCATGTTCTCAGAGTTGAAGTTCCCCGTGCCCTGGGGTCACGTGGCAGCCAAGGCCTGGGGACCCTCAGATGGACACCCAGTGCTGTGCTTGCATGGCTGGCTGGACAACGCCAACACCTTTGACAAGCTCATTCCACTGCTCCCCAGAGGTAGGTCTGGCTCATCAGCATGGTTCTTGTGTTACAGAGCTGCCTATCTGATACTGTCTGCCTTTCAGATTGCTATTATGTGGCAATGGATTTTTCTGGTCATGGCTTGTCATCCCACCGACCTGCAGGCTCCCCCTACTATTTTTTGGATTACGTGAGCGACGTGCGCCGGGTGGCAGCAGGTGGGTAGTTGGAGAGACCCTTGAGGGGGTATTTATGCAGGGGTGCTATATTGCTCCTGCACTTTGGAACAAGCAGGCAGCATTTACTGCCAGGAGAAGGGTCAGTTCCCTCTGCTTCTCCCCAGCCTGATGTTAGCTGGTGTTTTGTGACCACCGACTGAATAAGCGTCCCTGTTTCTCACTATTTCGTGAAAGGAAGAAACAGTAAGCCCTGGGAAGCAAGTGTTTTCTATAGTAAAAAGCAATAGTGGCGAAGTAATGGATGAAACTAAATAGTTCTGTCAGACTGACTTTTTGTAAGCTGCCTATGATCTCTGACCAGTGTTAGGTGTAAGCTGGAGACTCTTCTGCTTCTCCCTGATGACAGCTTGCTGCTTGCTTTAGTATCATACAAAGAAATCTGAAAGCCAAGATGTCTTGGGCTCCTGATAACTCCTGATCTAACTGCCCATCTGTACACTGATCTTGGGGCAGGCTGTGGCATGTGCAGTTTTGCATCCCTCATTCAGTACATAAAGAGCCTTTAGAAGTTCTTTGACATGCCAGAGGGTAAAACACGTCTTTCAGCGAAGTGTATTTCAGATGGGCAGCACTGATGAAGCAGTATTTTCCCATAAGCCTTTCAGAGTGCCCTAAAAATGGACTGAAGAGCCTGATGTGCTAAATGGTGCAGAGAGCTTTCACTTGGAATAATCATACTTTCCTCAAGACAGCGGGCCTGGCTCTGTGTCCTGACGGCTCTTACAGAATGCCTTGCAGTGGGATGCTCTGTCAAGGTCTCTCTCTTCCAGCAGATGCTGCCCAGGCAGGCAGGCTCCTTTGCTTCTTGCCAGTCTTGTGTCTGGCAATGAATGGGAATTTGCTGTAGTTTGTTTGCCATACGGAGAGAGCTTGAAAACTGTGTGACTTAACTACCGAGGAAATGAGGTGGTGGATGCTCTTTTTCTTTAAAACTGGCGTACTTATCCACCTTGTTTCTGGATTAGGAAGCAAATCAAGCAGTGCAAAAGCCCTCGCAGGAGAGGGGGCCCACGTTGGTGGAGAAACGGCAGGATGCTGCTGCTCTGGTTTCTAACGCAGCATTGTCTGTTTTTGTCTGTTGCCACTTAGCCTTGCAGTGGAGACGGTTCACCCTGATGGGTCACAGTATGGGTAAGTGGCTCTTGTCCTTGTAAGCTGTGAGATTCTGGAAATAGGAGTAGATAATTAACTTACAAGACATGCTGCTAGGAGCTGGGTTGGAATATTTATTATCTTGTGTCAAGTACCAAGTTCCTGCTTGAGTGATTAAAAACTCTGTGTCCTTGTTTGAAATGCCTCTACTTTAAAGATGCTGTAGTACAAACAGTGGTAATTCTTGCTGTGGGCCTTTCCCCCACCCCTAGGAGAGAACAGTGATGGGCAAAGAGGAGTGGTCTATAGCAGGGAATTTGCAGCAGGGCTTCCTTCCTGGTCCCCACAGGGTCCTTCTTGGTGGGTCATGGAGCTTGCTGAGGGGAACCAGACCCTAGGCTCTATCCCTTTGTACTCAGGACATGATTGGTTTTTGTGATGATTTGGGTTTTGCTCCCCAGGGCTGCTTTGGACACAGCTCACAGTACCTACACACTCTACTGTTTTAACTAGTAACTCCTCCCTGGCCTTTGCTGCCTGAAAGGGAGATGGGGATACCACAGGACGGGGAGTCCAGCTGGCCAATAGCCCTGCTCTCTGCCTGCTGGAAGAGCTTTACTCTGTCGCTGGGGCTTTGTCCCTTGGTACAACATGCATTTGTGCTTCTAAGGCACCTCCTGCTGTGAGGAAGGGGAGTTTCTGTTACCAGTGGGTGTCTAGTTTATAACCAAGACCACTTCTTTCCTTTGCAGGTGGGTCTGTGGCAGGAATGGTGAGTAGAGCATCCTTTCTTCCTGAAGTTTGTGATTTCTACAGCTGGAACAACAAATAGGAGAGGAATGAAGGGACAGGCTGTGTGGGACTTGGATCTAAGGGGAGGAGAGGCCCTTCCCTGACCCCCTCTCCAGCGTAGCAGGACAAAGACATCACTCAGTGCTCAGCTTTTCTTTCTTTCATATTGTTTCTTCTCTTCTCAGTTCTGTTTCCTTTATCCTGAGATGGTGGACAAGCTGATCCTGCTGGAAAATCTTGGCTTTCTGCTAGATCCAGAGGTTAGATTTCATGTGTCCTTTCCCTCCCTTTTTAAAATAAAAAATAGATGGCATTTTTTGTTTCCCTCATCTGTTCAGAGAAGGCACTGATGTGACCAATTCCTAGCAGGTCACACAAGTCTCAGGGCTCTTCCTTTTGGCAGGAACAGATCTACTACTTGTTGCATGGACTGAGGTCCCTGCTTAGGGTGGCCCTTGGGGGACACGTGGTAGTGCTCCACATCCTGCAGTCCCTTAGCACCAGAATTCACTTGTATGTGCCAGGCCCTTGTCCAAAGGGAACTGGAACCTCTGTCCAAGCAACTGGCAGGTGAGTTTGTCTTTTTGCCAACAGCTTGTTGGGTGACCTGGGTGCAAGATTGGTGGATTTCTTTTTCTGTTCCTGGCAGGACACAAAGCTACATTCCCAACCTGCCATCATTGCTACCCGATGCTGGAGCTTTGGTTGGCAGAAGTGGGACAGAAGCCCAGGGTCAGAGAGACAAAAGATAGCAGATTTCCCTTGTCCTTTTGTACAGTTGTCCTCAACTCAAAAGGGAGGTAGAAAAGATTGCAGGGGTAAAAAGTTAGTAAGTTCTTTACAGCAGTGCTTCGCTTCCTGTTACTGTGAGGGTGGTGAGACACTGGAACAGGTTGCCCAGAGAAACTGTGGATACCTCATCCCTGGAAATGTTCTGAGCAGCCTGGTCTAGTGGAAGATGCCCCTGCCCATGGCAGGTGGGTTGGAACTGGATGATTTGAAGGTCCGTTCCGCCCCAAACCATCCTATGATTCTGTTCCTGCCTTGCCTTTTAAATATTGCTGTTCCCTTTTCCCCATAAATAGGCATTTTTAATATGATGTCCATAACTGGTACCGGTTCTGGGGGATGCTGAATGGTGAAATTCCCTCTTCTACGCTTTGATAAGGGGTAAAACTATTCAGAAGGGAGGGGTTACTCTTGTTCCCTGCCTCTCTTTGTTTCAGGACACTGAGGCATGGCTGAAATCAAAACGGATGGTAATTGACAGATTACTGAGTCTAGAGGCAAAGCAGCAAACTCCCAAAGCACGTAGCCCCGAAGCAGCATTGCAGAGGTGGGTTCCCATCTGTCCTCTTCATTTGCTGCCTGCCTTCATCTGGGACAGAGTTATGGCTGCTTGGACCAGAAGGGGAAACTGTCCCTGTACTTCCCCTTTCAAGTCCTCCTCTGGAATTTCAGCAAGACCTTTTGCTTCTGCTGCCAGAAGCTGCTGCCTCTTCCTGCTCTCTTCTGAAGCAGCCTGAGAGCTCGCTGTCACCTTGTCATGCCATTTTCGCTTCGCTTCCTTCCTTTTCCAGCAGAACAATCTCTCTGCCATGTCTCCCCTAGGCTCTTAGAAGCAAACAGCCATCTGACAGCAGAGGGTGGGACAATCCTACTGCAGCGAGGAGCAACTGAGACACCCGCTGGTAAGGGGCTGCTGGGAGACAGGGCTCATCACAGCGCTGGGCCAGCAGTGGGTGTGGGAAGGGAGCGGTGCCAACAGCCATTGTCTTCCACAGGGTACAGAGTGCCCTAGCTACAAGTTTACGCAGCTTGAATGGGATCAATTAGGTCTGGAGGCAGAGCTCTCCGTTCCCAGCAACTGGGGTCGGTGCTCAAGTCCTAGAACGGCTAAAGAAAAGAAATCAAACCAAGAGAAAAATCTGCATTAATCCTATTCTTTTATCTCCAGAAGTCTTGAGTAGACCACAAAGGTGAGGAGGAGAGCAACTCCTGCTCCTGTGAGACCTGAAAACCTTCTTATTTTTTTTCATTCCAGGACTGGTGTATAACAGAGACATGAGAGTCCGTACGGTGAGCATTGCCCTTCTGATGTGTCCCCTGCTGCTTCAGAGCTCCAGAGCTTACAGAAAACTCAGAGATAGTGGAGGCCTGCTCAGCGAGCCCAGGCCCTGCCTCCACCCAACTGTTTACTTTCTGCTTCCCTAATTCCCACATCTCTTTTAAATGCTGCTTTTAAAAGAGCCTACACTCGATCATTAACTCAGGCAGCTTACAGAGTTACTGGAAAACGTTACAGATTTTTTTAGCAGTTCCTCTGCCCCAGGGCCTCCTGGCCACATTTCCCTGCCATTACAATTCTTCGGGCAGCAGATTGATAGATGCTTTAGGTCAGCTTCTTCATCAGGTCACCCATATAAGAGGAGGCAAGAGAGCGGAGCAAAATCCTTGTTTGATATTTTGATAGCTTTGTACTGCTTTTGAGCAAGCAGGGCCTCCTTTACCTGTGCTACTGCCAGGCTCTGAAAGCCAGAATAGCATACTGTCTCCTTTTTAGTAAAAGGATTTTTAAAGCTTTTCTCTGCTATGAGATCATTCCCATATGTGCTGCATCCCAGCAGGCAGTGTTGTTGGCAGCCCTGAAACACAGCTGGACGGCAGGAGCCATTGCAGAGCCAGCTACTCTTGTGCGCAGCCTGGCCGTCTGTCATGTCCCAGCACACGGGACACAGGGCTTCGGGGCTGTAGCCACTTCTGTCTTCAGAGTCATTAGTGCAGCAGGGGTCAGGGACACCCTCTGCTCTCAGCTGCTGTCCCTGACCTTTGCTGCTATCTCTGTCGTTGCACCTGCAGCAGAGTCGAGAGTCCTTCACCGTGGAGCAGTGCGTGAAGCTCCTGCAGAAGATTCAGGACCGCGTTCTCATCATTGTGTGAGTGAGGCACAAGCCAAACCAACCATGCCGCCTCCCTGCAGCCCTGGGTGGAGGGGATGAAGGTTAGAAAGGAATCCTCTGCTACCCCTTCCTCTGCAGTGGCGGCCCAGGCCTTCGGGCCTGTTGTCACAACAGCACAGCCTCCTGTGAGACCCATTTCCCATCGCTGCCCTGGACGGGGCAGGCTCCTCAAGCAGGCAGAGAGCAGCTGTGCATGTCCTCCTTCCGGCCCGGCTCTGCATTTTCACACTGGGTCTCCCTGGTGGAAGGCTGATTGAGGAAATACCTGACTGCCCATGGTCATGCCTTCACACTGCTGTCCCATGACTTTCTGTCCCAGCAAGGGACAGAAAGAGACGTGACCATCCACAGCACCACTCCCAATAGCTTTCCTCCTGGCTTGACTCTTCCCCCAGTCACAGCAACCCAGCCTGCCCCTTCTCTAGATCCCAAAGCCTCTCACCTGAGCAAACAGGTGAAGCCGTGGCAGACTCCATGTGCTCCAGCTAGTCCTGGAGTCCTTGGCCTGACTCAGCTCTTGCAAGCTCTCCCCTGCGGTGTCTAGGGCAGGGAGGCAGCCAGAGACTTGCGTGGAGCCCCACGAGCTGTTAAGCTGTCTGTCTGGTTCTGTCAGTCCTCTGTATTTTTCCCACCCCCTTGGAAGGCCAGAGGTGCAGGGCTCTGCCTACCTTGGCCTGTGTGGTGCTGTTAAAAGACTCTAGGAAATGAGAGGAAGTGCTACAAGTTGAGAAATGAGGTGTAGTTTTGGCTTCCCTGGTCTGTTGAAATCCTAAGAACTTAAGGATTCTCCTGCTTGTCCAGAAACGCAACACCATGGTGAGGACAAGCCCTCTAGGCCTTACAGAGTACATGCCTTTGAGCCTGGAATGTCACCTCATCCCATCACCGGCAGCACAGTAGGAGACAGCATGATCTTAGCTCTGCAGGCGGCCTAATGCTGGTTTCTCCAGGAGGACTGCCCTGGTACCTCCCTCTCCAAGCAGGGCACAGCCTGTTTAAAACAGCAGCATGGAGTGGGGAAGGGGCCAGAGAGATGTAGAAGCTGTCTGGAAGGAAAAAAATAAGAGCAGAAGACAACGTAAGGGCAGGGAGTGATGTACTCTGACCAGTTAAGGAGCCAGCCGGGGGGATAATATTTAACCTGTCTTCACCCTGATACTACTAGGCAGTCACCCAAGGTTTTAAGCAGAAAATTTGATAGAAAATAGCTGCTTAGGCAAGCTGTGCCGTGCTCCTCTGGCTACCACGTAGGACACTGTAACCCTGCTGTTTATGAGCAGCCTGGAAAGGGCAGTTGGGTCTGTCACCCCACTGTCTTGGGGACACTGCTTCTGCCCAGGACAGCAGCAGACAAACAAAGGCACACTGTGTGCTGTACTGAGCCTTGCTGCTGCTTTTCAGAGCACAAGATGGACTCTTGGTACCGCACAAGCTACACAGCAGAAATCACTTTGTGAAGGCTCTGCGGGACGCATTCGAGTCTGCCCTCAAAGAGGTGAGAGCAAACCCCGTCCTTGCATCTCCACTCTATGCGCCACCAACCTGGGAGCAGCAGCTGGGAAGCAGTTCACCTTGGTGGACACCCCCACTAGGGTGCTTTGTCCTTGATGGCAGCCCTCACACGAGGGGAAGCCAACTTTGCCCTAGTTGCCAAATCCCAAGTCAGTACTGCCCTCTGGACCCAGCTCTTCCCTAGTCCTCCCATCCTTGTGCTGCCTCACCCCCACCACCGAGAGTGCCAGACAGCAAGCGCAGCTTGTCTGAGGGAACACTTTCCTGGTCCACATCTTGTGTCCTCTCCCTCCAGCACATCCGGCTAGTAGAGGTACCTGGGAGTCATTTTGTGCATCTGAATGAGCCCGAGGTGGTGTCTGGGATCATCAGCAACTTCCTGACGGCGCAGAATGCCAGAGCCAGGCTCTAGGAAGAAGGGTCACTGCTGCAGCAATCCAGGAGAACAGGGTGCTGCTAAAAAGCAGGCTCTGGAGGAATTGTCACCGTTCCTCCTTCAGATCCAGCATCAGTTTTATCATATCCTTCCCTAGGCTTAGGGTGGAAGCAGGTTCCCTGGAGGAGAGCTGAGCAAAATATCTGTTGTCAAAGGGAAAAGGAATCCTTCCTCCACTCCCAGCTCTGTGAGTACAGGGATAGAGGCCCAGAGCCGTCTTCTTCCCCTTGCTTGGTCCTAACTTGCACCCTGAAGTGGAGCAGGAGTACAGGCAGGGGCATCCTCCTTGGGAGCAGCAGCAATACCAGCTGTAGCACTGCAAGAGGCAGGTGGCTCATCTCCCCTCCTCCTCCCCGAAGATCATGCAACCAGTCTCCTGCCTGAGCTCAGAGGGCCTCAGTGACTCTGTTCTACTGTGAGAGCTGCTGCTTGTTTAAAAATCAAATAAGAGCTCACCTGGGCACTGAAGGCCATTTTAATGAATTCCTAGGGAATGAGTCACTAATCCTCTAGCTGAAGCAGCTGGGAGAACTACTAATAATGGAAAAGTTAGCAGAGATGATTTCTGTGCTCCTAAATAAAGATTAATCTCCCACTGTTAACTCTTGACTGTCTTCTTGACTGTATAGGAGAATGAACCTCCTTTCTTTTGGGATGCTCACTCAAGCAGCTACAACATCAGTCTTGGGAGGCAGTGATTTTATCTGCATTCTGCTTTAGATAAACAGCATATTAAGGATCCATCTGCCTCCTAGTTAAATTGATCGAAAAAGCCCAATAAAACAAGCAGGCCTGACAGTCTCCCCCTGCACTGGAAACTGTGTTTGCAGCAGGTTTTCTAGGGGAGGGTAAATCCACTTTAACCCAGCTCTCTGGAATTTACCAGCATTTCCACCTTACATTCACGGTCACACCCATATCGAGGCTGCAGGCAGCAAAATAAAATGTGTAGAAGCCTGGGGGTGGGTGGGTTGCAGCCCCTTTCTGACCACAGAGGGTGCTAGGGTGAACAACCATGAAGTCCAAAGCTGCAGAAGTATTATGTGGGCGGCACAAAAGCATTGCCCCCACAGCTGGATGTGCCTGTTGCCACCTTTACCTGCCTCCTGCGGGCTGCTGACAGGTTCAGGGGAAACGGGCCTTGGCGAGAGTCTGGTATCTCCCTCCAAAGCCAGGCTGCCGTATCACCTTGCTCTAGTGATGGTGCTGAGCAGCAGAAGCTCCCATAGCTCTGGCTGTAGAGGTCCACGCACAGCTGGAAGACCGGGCACCTCAACACCTGGCTGAGAGGGAGCTGCCTGGGAGGGAAACACTGAGGGAAGGGGCAGGACTCTGTACCACACCACTGATCGTTGCTTGTGACAACAGGTCTGGGAACTTCCGAGCTGGGCTTTTCCCAAGGTCACTTCCCTCCTCTTTTTACTCACCCCTAGATAAGAAGTGCTAAGGAGCACAGGCATACAAGTCATGACTTTAACCACCCCCCAGCACACAAGAAGCTGTCTGCCACAGCAGACCATGGGGGAGAGAGAAGCTTTTCCAGGTTCTGAGAACATAGCAGCAGTTTATTTACAGTTCTTCAGCCATTCCCTGCCCCTGCAGAGGCTGTGCTAGGTCAATCCCAGCTCCCACTAAGCTTTAGGAGGACCTTGGGTGGCAGGGGGCTAGAGGTTGTCACAGGAAGTGGCTCAGTCCCTTGACCTGAGCACCCTGGGAAGTGGTGCCGCAGGGCTGGACGATGGCTGAGAAGAGCAGGAGGATGCTCGTGCGATGAAGGGAACTCCTCCTCTAGTGGCAGTTGCTGAGATCTCCCACTTCAGGTCCAAGGGCAGGGATGACCTGAAGCTGCCTTAATTCCTTGAAACCCTTTGGCACATGGTGTCCATAGGCATCTCTCCCGCCCTCTCCAGCACAGGCATCCGAGGAAATAGCTCAGCACGGCTTAGTACGGCCGAAACTTGCGCTGGGCTCGCATCAGCGCTATTCTCTGCTTGTCCTCCTCAAATTTCTTCCGCAACTGGGCAATGTCTGAAAGAAGCAGAAAGAGAAAGAGGACAGGTCACAGGGGAGCAGCAGATCTCCCTCTCCTGGGGAGCTTCACTTCCACACACCAGGAAGTGCTTAGTCCTGACACTCCCAAACACACGCTTCCCAGAGCGGGTCCTTTTGTGCCTGGGCTGAGTGCCAAGATGGGGCTCTGGCTGCTCATCTCTGACAGTGCTGCAGCTCCCTCTTGGGGAGGAAACAGGCTAGTTTTCCCGTTCAACTCCTGCCTTTCTGCAGACGGAAGAAACATCTATTGGATGCCACAACCTGCACACTCTCCCGCAAAATATTCCAGCAGCCCCTGCTAGCACAGGTGCTGACAAGGGGCCCGTCCACAAGAGCTGGCAAGGCCATTTGCACAACCACCCAGCCAACTGTTCATCTGCAGCTGGATGTAGCCTCCACTGACGGAAAAAGGATGCTCTTTGGGACAGCATGAGACAAGAGATATGGGCAGGGGTAGGAAGAGACTCGGACACTCACGTTCTCTCTTGGTCTCGCGATGCTGCCAGGCATAGAAGTTAAGCAGCTCTTTGCGGGCCCGTTTCCGCTTCTCCTTCTCCAGCACTCGCAGGCTGGCAGCCTCTGTCCGGGGCAGGCCGGGCTTCCGGCCCTTCCGTGTTACCTTCACCCAGCCCTCCTCATCCGGAACGCCTTCCTCCTCAGCTGCTTTGGCTTCTTCCTGTAAAAAGAGCGAGGCAGCTCAGTGCAGATGGGCTGCCAGCCTGCCCAATGCACAGCTCCCCAAAAGCCCACCCTACACACACGCGTTCGTTCAACTCTCAGTCACAACACTGCACACCAGCCAGGACCCAAGTTATTTGTGGACACCTACTGTGGAAGGTGTGGTGGACCAAACCAGTACTGACTGTCCCCCAGCAACTGGGAGCAAAATAGCCTTGACAGTGTGTTTCCCTCTGCCCTTTCCACTGAGGCCTGGGCAGAGAGAGATCCTCTCCCTCTCCTTCCCCTCCCCAAACAAACTGCATAGCTGGGTTCCCTCCCCAGCCTGGCCTCACCTCCACTATCTTTTTGTCATAGTCTTGCATGTATGAGTCCACCTCAGCCTTCAGCTCCTCCTGATCCACAACGGAGGCGGCATAGTTGGCGATCCACTCTGAGGCAGAGAGGGCAGAAGTCAGCAGCAGCCTCTGTTAGAAGCAAGCCCTAACGTGATGCCTTGGGCAGCTCTAGAGAGAACCGCTGTGGGGACGACACACTCCATTACCATTTCTGTTCAGCCTCCCCACTGCCACAGCTCAACCGACTTGCAGCCCAGGCCAAGGCCAGTAAGCAATGGGAAGCTAAACTATGGGAAGAGCTTGCAACTTTCCCAAGCAGGAGTGTGCTAGCCTTAAGCCCAAGAGGTGTGACACTTGGGCCTACATTCCTTCCACGGCGTCACATCCAAAACGCTGGCACCTTGACAGATACCTGGTGCCTGTTATTGATGCGGACTTCCATTTTGAGGGCAAAATGCAGCCAATTTCTCTGAATCTATGTGATATTGAAGAGCTGTGGGGAAAAATGGTTCTTCCATTGTACCAAGTGACCCCATTCTGCCATAGGGTCACTAGACCAGACTCGACAATGTCCAGTACTACGAGATTGCTACCTTGTGAATAATAGAAGCGGGACAATGAAACAGTAGACATCTCCTGGCTCAATACAAAATAGTGAGAATAATCTGGGACACGGAGGGAAGGATTCAGCGAGGAAGTGGTATAGATTTTGCCCCGCACTAGCTAGGAGGAAGATAGCTAGGGCTGACTTACTGCTAATGCCAGTTTTCACAGGGTGACTATCCGTTGATATCAGCAAGGGACCTTCCCGTGATAGGGCCTTGGCTGCCTGGACACCAGATGGTTTCTTGAACACCACGTATGCTACTTGAAATCCCTAAAATAAAATAAATAAAAAAAAAGACACCCAGGCCAGTCAGATACACCAGGGAAAATGGTGACACAGCGAGGAGCTGTAGTACAAATACAATAAAATAAACCCACAAGTTGCAGTCAGATAGCAAATTAAAAAAAACCCCAAAACATAAACTTCAATATGTAATCATGTTGCCCAATCCCCCCAAGTGGTTCTTCTGTATAGCATTATTTAGGCTGGAAAAGACCTTTAAGATCATGACATCCAACCATAAGGTCCACCATTAAATTGTGTCCTTAAGTGCCATGTCCAAATATTACCATTCGGTACTTGCAAACTTTTCTGACCACTAAAGCATCGGTACCACCCCACCCCCATCCCCCAGCTTTACCGTTACAGTTTTGCAGTTGAAGAATTTGGACGTGAGTTTTTCTTTTTTCTCTCCCGGCCCCGGCTTCTCGCAGATGTCCACAGACTGGACGTGCCCGCAGCGGGCGAACAGCCTCGACAGAGAGTCCTTGGCGGGGAGAGTAAGAGGACAGAACGGGCACGGTGAGGCAGGAGTAACCCCCCTCCCCACCCCCTCACCCACCCTGCTCAGCCGGAGCCCCTCCGCCCCCCGCCTGGCTCCTTCCCCCGCGGCCCAGCGCTCCTGAGGCGACGCCCTCGCCCTCCAGCCGCCCCCCCTCGCCCCGGTGAGACCCCCCCTCTTCCCGCGGGCGGCCCCAGCCCCACTCACCGGGCTGCAGTACGGCGGGACGTTGAGGACGAAGAGGGTGCGGCGAGGCGGGGGCGTGGCGGCGGCCCCTTCCCGCACCTGATGCTCCTTCACCAAGAGACAGTGGGGCGAGCGCTGCCGCTCCCCGAACTTCACCGCCAGAGCTGCGGGCGACGCACCCGGTTAAAAACATTCCCCGCCTCGACTGCCGCTACGGTCCCTCCCCGTTGCCCCGCGTCCCCCTCCTCACCCGTGTAGCCCGCCGGCGCCGCTCCTACCACACGCTCCTTGGCGGCCGCCATCTTAGCTCGGCGGGAAGCGGCGGGGCGCAGGGGCTGCCGGGAGTTGTAGTTCCCCGCCGTTAATGGCGGCGGCGGCTCCCCCCTCAGCACCGGCAGCGCCTGGAAGGCGCCCGATCCATCCCATGGGCGTTACAGAGGAACTTGCATTCCAAAAATAAAGATACTGAAGCAAGACATGCGTGCGACAAAAAAGGTTGGTAAAAGTAAGAAACGCCACGGAGAGTTGACTCGCCAGACAAATATCCAAGTTGATACATGTTATCAGGAGAAATGGCACGTGCAAGAGCCATGAAAATATACCAGACCAATTTGCAAACTGTGGCATCACTTCAGAAGTCAGCATGTTTTTGAAAAAGAAAAAAAACCACCACACTGTTACAAAGTACCTACCACCTGCCATGGCCAGCCATATTGAATTAGTGCAAGCAATCAGCATTTCATATGTGAGTTGACAATCTCTTAACAGCCCAGAAAAAGAAAAAAAATGAACAAAAATATAACACCATGCTGCATGAAGGCAGATGTGCGCAGAGGTAAGATCGGAAGGTGGCAGGTGAGCTCAGTGGAATGCACATGAGTGGAGCACAACAACTGCAGGACAGCCAGGAGAAACCAGAGCTCCAAGGTGAACTACTTGGAAGGCACGAGGGAGAACTAGTTACTCTTCTTCCAGTGCCCAACGAAAGAAGCCACACCATGAAGTATTAAAAGATGAGGATAACTTTAGAGAGCTGACTGAGAACAGGAAGAGCAACGCACACCCAAATACTGCTGTAAGACAAATCACAGAGTGGTGTTTAGACAAGCATCAACTTCACACACTTAAAAAAAAAAAATTAAATTACTGCCACAGATCATAGAGCTAGAGACCAGAGCAGCCGTTCTTCCAAAAAGTATGTTAATGTCATCATAATTTCGCACAGATAACCAAAACACAATGCAGAATTTAACAGCAAGTTACAAAGTGCATCTTGCCATTTGGCTTTTGGAATGGACATCATTCTATTTATAAAAACAAAAAATGCTTGACTCTCCCCCTTCTTTCAGGAGAGACAAGATACGCACTCACAACACGTGTCCACGTTTCCACGGCCTTCTACCTAGCTGACAATAAAAGTGCCCTCCTTTGCCTAGAACAGGTACTCTGATTTCACAGCTGTTATTTTAAGAAAATGACTTTTTTAATTACTAGGCTGTCAATAAAAAGGCCATTCTTTTTTTCTGTGACAAAAGAATTGGAACTAGGTGGGGACACAAACTGCACTCAGTAGCAATAATCAGCTACTAATTTCAATGACTCCTCTTGCTCTTCATCACAGTATCCATTTTGAAGTTTCTATAGCCTTCTAAAAGCATTCTTGATTTAATGTTGGAACAACACCTATCTTTAGTTGCTTCACAGCATCTAAAAAGGCTTAGAATCCACACTCTGTATAACAAACGTTTATTCAGAAACAGGTAATACATTATCTTCTCCAACCCCTAATGTTTCCTCCCCCTCCCCCAAATTTTTTTTTTTTAATAAAACACAGGTGTTTGATGGGCAATCTAAAAAAGGAGAACAATAGCTGTCTTAGGTTCCCTCCCCTATAAACATCTGCTGTTCACATGAAGCACCCTACCAATAACGGTATCGTCAGCTTCCAAACCAAAGAGTACTCCATAAAAACAAGTCCTGCCAAGTCCTGTTATTTCCATGGCTGAAAGGGATACAGTGAGCTAGAGGAATGGTTTGTATGGGCTAGATAGAGCAAAGAGTTAATACAGAACAAGAAAGCAAAAGAAACATAGGGTAGACCAAGAAATGGAATCCCAACCTACAACGGTTACAGACAGTTCATTAAAGTTCAGAGGAGCCAAACAGAATGGATTAGGTTCGTCTCCTAACTAGAAGGATCAAGTTCAAACCCCAACCAGATTCTGGAAGTGGCTCTTAGCTTTCCTCTCTTATAATACAGTTTGAACAACTACAAACAAGCTACTGGGACTTCAAATATCCATGGCAACAATGATGTACTAACAAAGGAGGTATTGGGAGTGCCACCTAGTGGCCTGTGTCTCGTCACAGATGCTCACTGGCCCAAGGTACATCCTGGAGGCTCTGCATGGGACTCATCACTCCTCTCCTACGCGTTCCTTACAGAGTACTAACTCCTCTCCCAAATCTCTCCCTGGAGCCATGAAGTGCAGCAATCATCCTCCAAATCCATGCATGTGAGCAGCATGCCCGCACAGCAGCCAAACATTGCCCAAATGGTATTTCTCAACAAAGCGAGTTCTTGAGTGCAAGAAAACTCTGCTTCCTATATATTAGGATCTGAAAAAGGCCCCCAGCTCCTTCCTTTTTGTAGGAGACTGGGAAGTTAGAAGATAGGAAAAAAAATTAACGTCCCTGCATCAGCGGGAGGATGCAATACAGTTTAACTGGAGTGAAACACTTGGATTTCCTCTAGCTCTGAACACAAGATTGGTTGTTATTTTTCAGTCCAGAAAGAAGAGAGTGACTGAGCCTGACCCTACAGGGCTAAAATATTCACTGTACAAATGCCAGAGCCTTCCTCCCCGCCCCTGCATTACCAGAGTTGAAGCATCATTCCCATAGCACAACAAATGGTGTACTTGTGCATATGTTCTTCCTGCCTGATGCCTCCGTTGGCTGGTGTACACAGTGGGAAGCTCAGTTTTCACACTTCTTCTCAATGTCACAGCTGCTGAGCAGAAAAACATCCAACAGCTAGAATGAAGTAGTATGCCATCAAACGCATACAAGTCAAAGATGGTGCTTCTTGTATGGAGCCACACCTGATTTTGTACCCAGTGTAGCAATTTCAGAAATAATGTGGTGTCCTTGCCTGTTGATTATCAAGGGGTTGCACCTTTTGGTTAAAGGTCAGTCAAAAGAAATGAGGAGGAGATCACCACTCCTTCCCTCAAAGTCTATGCGCACTTTTAATGGCCACTAGGGGATTTGGAATAAAGGAGGGAGTTACATGGTAATATGCTTAGTAATACATTACTGGCAGAAGGGGGAGGTTATTCTTTTGGGAAAAAAAATGATGGAAGAAAACTCCAACTATGAAAACAGAAAGTACACACACAAGAGGAAACACTATTGTACAGTAAGGTAGCGATCATAAAAAACAAAAAATTTCAAGGCAGGCAAATGCAATAACATCTGCACTCCTGCACTTTTCTCATTCCCCAACTTAAATGAGTTTTCCAGTCCACTGCTTGCTCTCCCTTCTCAGAGTTTAATTTTGAATTCTGTAGGCTGCACAGAGGCAGAAACCCCTGAGGATTTGAAGAGTGCCTTCAAGATAGTGTCAGGGTCCACCTCAGCTGGGGGATTTGATGAGGCGCTTGCACTTGACCGGCGTGGCTCCCCTTCCTTCTTCACTGAAGGGGTATCACTCAATCGGCTGGAGGATTAAAAAAAAAAAAAGCAGTATTTAACCCCTCATTACGAAATAAAATTTAACACTACATCTGCATTTACTGTTCTCAGTGTTGCCCCCTTCCCAATATTAGAGATAGAGGTTTTAAATATGCTTTCCTCACAAGAAAGCTTCCTCATCTCAGACTTGTGTTGAGCCTCAGGGCTGGGAACACTGGAGGCAAGTGTTATTGGAGGAAACAGAGGCAAGCTATATTGCACTCAGCTCAACACAGAGCACCACAGACAGGAACAGAAAGAGAATATTCATGCGACAATAATTTGCCAACAGTTTTCCTCCCCTCAGGTTCTCCTTGAAGCAGAACCTGCAAATGTGTTTGGTTCTTCCCCCCACCCAAAGGACACTTACAGCAATATAGGCTGGTCTGAGGTGATGACATTCCCATTCATATGAAGATTGCATTTCATTGGTTGACCTGAACAAACACAATAAAAAAAGTCAGAATCATGGTAAGGCAAGACCCCAGAAATATCACACATCTACACTGATTACTGCTTACACTAGCAACGGAGTTCCACAGGCTGGGGAAACATGACAAAGAACAGTTGGATACATCTATTGTTGCAAAACCACAGCAACAGAAGAGCCACTGAAACACTCAGTGCCACATAAGACTCACACTGATTAAGAAATTACATATAGGCACAAAACCCCTAGCAGAGACACAACAGAATTTCCCATTCTCAGCTGTTTGCTCCTCATCTGACATTTGTAACACATCACTCACCTAGAAAAAACATCTATTTCCAGCTAAAAACTAACAGCTAATTTCAGCCTGTGACAACACTGCAGGTGGATCCAGATTAACAATTGCATTGTTCAAAGTTTATGGAGAAGCTGATACCGTTTTACAGGTCTGATTCAAAATGCTTCTGACTGCCTTGAAAGTTTTGCAAATATTACTTTTACTTGTACTTTGCAAGCAGCTATTCTCTAAGTAGGTAAAGCCTTCGTAAGGACTATCTAGCTCTCAGCACTAAATTAGAAACAAGAGAAATTTAATTTTGAAGTTAGACCAGAGGAATCACTGGGACCCTGCCTCTAGCTTAGCTTTCAGCATTCTCTTTCTAGGAAAGCTTTTTTTTCCTTTTAGTTTCCCCTAAATAAACTGTGCGTATATTCAGGTAGTTACATAGGATTGCACTACATTGTCTAGCTCTCGAACCGATTTTATGTTATTTCCTCTCTCGGCAGCGTATGGGCATCTGAGATGCTTTCAAAGCTCTCTGCTGAGGTGTAAGTCTTTGCTGACGTCTATCTAACATGCACGTCTAGCTTCTAACTTACCATCTAAGCACCTGTTGTTGTATTTCTTATATGCTGTGATAGCATCATCTTTCTTCACAAATACTACCTCAGCCACTCCAGGGTGCACCAGCCGGGCTCGCTTCAGAGCGCCACACACACAGAATAACTCCTGAGGGCAAAAAGTTAGTCACAACCACGGTCACATCAAAGGTATCACTTCAGACAAAGACAATGAGCAAGAAAGGCTTAGTTTTCTAACTGCACCACCCGTCTTGCTTAGTAAATATATGTTTATTTATTTATTTAATAAAATAAATTTTTGTTAACTTACAAAATATTTTGTTTGCTATGGTATGCATACTTGGCATTAGTAATACATGTTGCACAAAGCTCCCTGTTGCTACCCAACACAAGCAGAAGAGTTCAAGGCCAGTACTCTATATTGTTTGTCACACATGAAGACCAGGCTCATTCTCAGCCTGCTGAGAATGGAAGCGCCTAGATCATTTGGATGGGGGCACTGGCTCAAGGACAACACCAAGCACGATTTGGCATGAACTCTTCCAAGTGATCCCAGGTATCTCAGTACACACTAGAACTGGTATTTTGTCAAAAGTTCTTAAGCACGCACTTTTTAAAAAAAGTGAACAAAAGCCAAAATAAATTTTAAAAAAATCAGGAACTTTCAAAGCTTTTGCAAGGAAAGCCAACCCACATCATGCTCCTCTTCATTGCATTCACCAGAGATCAAGTGATTTATCAAAAGAGGTAGGTTAATGGAAGGAAGTGTCACTCATTCACACTTCAGCAGTAAACAACACTTACAACAATGTCTTCTTCTGTGACTCGAGGATGCAGATTGTTTACAGTCATCTTTGTGCCTTCCAAAGGACTGAACGCCAGCTGTCAACACAAACAAATGCATCACATAAAGGTCAGAAATGCAGCAAGCAAGACCACAGAACAGAGAAAGCTTTAAAAAAAATAAATCACTAAAGTGATGTCTATGAAGGTCTGTACACACACACACACACACAGGTAAGAACTACAGCTAGTAAACAGAAGTATCAATGATTTCAAAAGCCCAGCTTATCTGATGGTGAAAAGGAGCCCCTTTTACATGCTAGTTTCTCTCTGAAGTAACTTTTCTCTTTCATTCCCAAGTATAACACTAACTTACTCTGCATACATCAGCAGCGCTCTCTGGTCATGCCCACACTCATAAGCGCGTGTCTCTGCTGCACTCTACACCAGCCAGCAAACCCCAAAACATGGCTCTGGCCCCTAAAAGCACGTGGAACTCAACATGCCTGGAAACACCTGGTGGGTTACCCGACATCAGGCAGTTTGGCAAAGCAATTCCAGGCAGGTCATCTACAAATTGACTGGGAGGTCTTGTGTGGACAGCAAGAAGCTGTATTTGGAAGAATCCTGTCTTCCTCCTTGCTAACGTGAGCGAACAGAGGACAACATAACCGACAGTGTTAAAACACTATTCCTAGGGCCATAGAAGCCTCCAAGGAGAGTCCAAACAACAAGTGCCATCTCCCTGTAACATGGATTCCTCCAGGACCATGTGGTCCATGCTAAATAAAAAAGTTGAGAGAAGCAGGATGCAGTAACTGAGAATTCCCGGTCCCTCAAACACTGAAGACAAGGAAGGTTAGACAGCTTTCAAATTCCTAGGACAAGGATTGCAGTTATCAATATAAACTTGATGGAATCCAAGAAATAATGGCGGAAGGCAGGCTGAAATGAGTTGCTTGCGTAACTGATGAACAGCAAGTTTCAGATGTTTCAGAGACTGCTGTAAAAAGCACCTCCCTACTTTTGATCTCACCTCAACAGGTGCTGGTTCTTTTGGAGGCTCCTCCTTTGTCACTAAGGTCCGGGACATGTTTGTCAAGGCCTTCGTCCGCATAGGAGAAGGAGGTGCTGGTGGAGCCGTGTATGTATCATTCTGGACCACTTTAGTCAGGGGAACAGTCTTGGACAGAGAGAATTTATTGCCACTCAGCCCAGTCTACAGAAAGAAAGAACAGAGCATCTCTGAGAGCTGCAGGCTACAAAAATTATCCCTCCTCTTCAAGCACCAACAGCAGGAGAGCATTACTAGCATGCACTAAGAACTGCAAGCCCCTTTTGGTGTCAGAACCACTACAGTGCTGGGAACTTTTCAGCTTTGAGACAAAAAAAATCCAGTGAAGTTTCTCTTTATATGTTTATTCCAAAAGAGCACCTCCCTCATTAACGTACACTTTTTAGTTTCATACTCTTCTTAGTTGCACTTTCATATTCTTCTAATTGCACTTTACCAGTGCAATTTGAAAAGCTCCTCTCACCCAAAGACCCTTTATAGAGGGTCCACAAAGACTGGTCATTAAGATTGAGCTGCCCTAGTACAACCAGCAATCCTTCTTCAGAAACACTGAGCTAGGGCACACAAAGACACGAGGGAGTGTAACCCTTCCTGTTGGAACTACCTCGGGAATTTAAAGCCAGAAAAAAAATTGTGCTTAGCAGCTGCTGTGAACATTGGAGATAACACATTTACTCCTGCAAAAAAAACCCCAAACCATAAGGCTGATTTTAAGGATCACAAACGGCCAGGAGCTCTATGCTGAATACCCAGATGAGAAAAAAAACATGGGATAATCATTGCACTAAACTGCATGTGTGATGGTAAGACCACATTAATTTGCTTTCTTAAACCTATAGAATAATTGAGGACAAACGCATGCTGAGCTCTCGTGTCTGTAACAGGGCTAACTTCAAAGACACATCAGGTTGGCTCAGGGCCTCATCCCATTTAACTCTGAATATGTCCGCGAACGGCAATTTCACAGCCTTTCTGGGATGCTATGCCAGAGGCTGACCAATACCCTGAGAACTGCAAACTCTCACCACCATATCTAACCAGTTTTTTGTGCTGCAACACATTTGTTGGTTTATCTTCTCCCTGTTCACTCCTGAAAAGGATATGGGTTTTCTGTTTTTCATGACTACATATTAGTGAAAGTGCATGGACAGATCTCACTACAGTCTTCTCTTCTCAGCCTTAAGAAACACCACGCGCTCACACTCTGCTCAGCCCCCTGACCACCCTGTTGTACTAGTTCCAGTCTGTCCGTGTCAGTCTCGTCTTGTATTGCAGAGCCCAAAGATAGGCACAGTACTACAGGTGTGTTCTCAAAATGCCAAACAGATAGCAGCAATTATCTTCCTTGATTTGCTAGCTATGATCTTACTAGTAGACAACCTACAGTTGGCCTTCATCGCTGCAAGGATGCATTGCTAACTCAGTACATCACTCAGCAGGACCCCCAGGCTCTTTCCTACAAAGCTGCTTTCTAGCCAGTCAGTTCTTCACTTCAGATGCAGAGGGTTATCCCATCCCAAGACCAGGACCTCGCGTTTGTCTGTGTGGAAATTCCATCTTGTCCAGAGCACTAGTATTCCCCAAATAGCTGCCAGCTAGGGTTTTGCATGGCAAGACATTTCCTGCTTTGATGTCCAGCAGCAGAAAGCTTCCCTTGCTTGCCTGCTCAAACAATAATGACATAGGTTCAAAGCACTTCCCCAAAAAGAAAGTCAAGAGCTAACACGCAGCAACCTGCCAGCAAGGGAGAAAGCACACGTTCTGGCTGCAAAAGGCCTATAGAACAACAACCTAAAAGGGACTCTGTCCCAGAAATAACACTAGAAGCATTGGCACAAAGGGAAGGGTGGGGTGAAGAGCAAACATTGCAGGACAAAGCATCGTTTACATACTTTAAAAGAACATAAGCCCTGTAAAGCCGCAGCCTGTGCGTCCACCCAATGTGAGCATGGCGTGATGGGGACTGTTCAGATAATCCCTTACCGCGTTGTGCAGGAAACTGTTTGTGGTGGTGATTTTCATCTGTTTGCTAGTAAGGGGAGAGACACTTTCGTCGTCTTCTTCCATATCATACAGTCCCTGAAGAGAAGCAAGGTAATAGTTTACAAGCAAGTAGATTTAACCTAGACATCGTTTCCAAAATAAGTAGTTATCCCCTGCTTTCAGCCTTCTTCAGGTAATGAACATGACTACACTTGACTTTATTCCTGGTCTTTGCAGCCTGGGGACACAAAGCTGAAGGCACACAAGTCCATTTCAAAATATCAGCGTACAATCTATCAAACTTATTTTCTGGAAACACCACAGTAAAGCTAGGTGTACTGAAACCACATATTTTTCTCTAAACCCTAGAAATCATCAGGACTGATGAAACCACATTAACAGAATAAAGCCTCGGTGTCTTACTTTTTAGCACTCTGCTACCTTTAAAGTTGAAGCCTGTGTATACGATTTTTAATTTTTTTTTTTTTAAAATTAAGTAGATGCCTGCCAAATACATCTGAATCAAACGTTCCTTTTGAATAGCCTGCTTTCCTCAGCACAGCACATACCCGTCTGGCACTAGGAAACACTGCACTAAGAGGTTTACTGAATGAATAATTAATTTCCCAGTTCATCTTAACATTCATAGCCCTGCCTTAAAATACTGAGGTGAACTCCTACAAAAATGTTTTTTCATAGACTCTAAACATTGTTAAGAAAAGGTCTGTACACATAAAGCGCTGCCCAGAACATAAGAAGTCACAACTCAGAACAGCTTCCTATTAATTCAGTAGAAAGGTGAAGAAAAATGGAGGGATTAGCAATGACAGCTTGCAAAATAAGTGGGTTTTCAGAGTCAGCAAGATTCTGGTTTACAAACAGGAAAGTTGTTGCAGTCACAGAAATGCTATGAAGGGAAAAAAAGAGGGACAGTAGAACAGAGAATTGTGCAGAAGAGAACTGGGAAAAACACTAGCCATCAGGACAATGGACTTGAGTTTGAGACAAATGAAATAGACTCAAGGCTTATAGTGATGAAGTCAGACTAATGAAGACACTTCCTTAAGTGACAGTATCTGGCATAGGTGAGGGTAGCAGGTCAATGTAGAGATAGCATACAGAAATAGTTAAAAGTTACCATAATCAAGGCCAAAAAACCCCAGGACATGATATTGTGAATGTCAGTTTTCCAGTATTTTATGTAACACTTTATACACAAACATGCACAATATAAGCAATAAAAACCTGTTTTTCTCTCTGAAAGCACCCAAGGTGGAAGGGTGTACGAATGGCTGGGGGCTGTGACAAAGGCCTTTAAAATTGATCCCAGAAGAGACAGCACAAATTCTAGGGTTTTCCTCAAAGTCTGCTTGATAAAGGATATGGCATCTTTGATAGTACATCAGAATACCAATTAACATCATTCACTATCAGGTTTCCAGCAGGGACCCACAGCTGAGATTTCACAGGAAGGCTATACCCTCTCCCACCTCACTGCAGAACATTTGGCCATGTACAATCATATCCATTCTCTGAAGAGGCTGGCAGGCTGGTGAATCAAAACAACCAACAACTTGATCTGATGTTGTGTCACTGAGAAATTTACAGAAAGATATCAGAGCTAAAGGTCAGAGTCTCTAGAGAAAAAAATGTTTGCACATACAGATAAAAACTAGGAACACCTACTTCGCATTCATGTAACACACAAGCAATCAAGATCAATGAGACTAAATGGAAACCCTAATTAGCATGAAAGTATTTCAACCACACAAGAACAAGGAGCTAAGCTGTTAGAGAACTTCCAAACATTCCTCTTTTCTTTCCTACTTGAAGTTTTCTTTGCACCTGCCAATGTTTATGGACACCTTCCTTCCCCACTGTCACCCCCCTCCCCCCCGCAAGTGACATACAAAGAGCAGAGAGTGTGCACACACCTGTTTGTGTGTATGGTTGTTCACCACATTAATCCTCATTCCTGCCGGATGAGAGTGTCCAGGAACTGGAGCCTTCTGCTACAGTTAGAGGGAAAGAACCAAAACATTGAACGCTACAATCTACCGGATTCCCATTTTAGAAGATTGGAGCTGTTAGTTGGTACCCTGAGACCACTGAAAAGAAACTCACTCTCCTGGTCTTGAAACATATTACCACAATATGCTCTCAGATATCATCTATGTTTCCTGTAATACGTTCAATATGCAACCCCCTCAAAAATGCCCTTTTGTTTTTTGAAAAAGCTGGAAGCCATCCATTACAGAAAAGAATGGGTCTTCTTACAAAAATACTCCATACAGGCAGTAAAATCTTCAGATTTGCATTCCCTCTAGACTGTAACTCCCAGCACAGCACCCTCACAATTCAATTTGCTCATCAACTCAAAAACAAGGGTACGTGTCCTACGGAAATACCAGTATAGCTATGGAATTCTTTGGGTTTCAAAAGCTTTTTTCCTTCCTTTATGAGAAACAAGACCACAGTACAGGATATTAGAGATGTGTTATGCATTTCAGATCAAGATATTTAGTTTGATTCTGCTCCCACATTCGGGAAGAGAGGAGGGCCATGGGCAACTTGCAATTTTGGTACAAATATTTCCAAAAATGATAATTGCTAATGTGCACAGTTTTGTCTACAGTCTTAATCACTGTTATATTCTAGAATATTTGTTCTTGCACTGTGTTGTCTAACAAACAGGAAGTACTATAGGTCAAACCAAACCAAGTAATACCAAAAAAAAAAAAATCAGGTCAGAGCAAATTGCTGCTGTACCAAGTCTATGGAAACTATTTTAACTCCTACAAACTTTGTAGAAAATGTTCAACTCCTAATGGCTGATGGTGGTGATTTGGCTTAGAAGGACAGCATGAGTACTAATTACCCTACTAATTAAAGACTACTGAATAGACTGCTCTATTGCTCTGCGATTAGCCCTTCTTACCGCCACAAGAGTCCTTTCTCTTTCTTAGGTCAGTCTGGCAGGAAACCTGCCGAGTAACAGGGAACTTCCTAGGTTAATTTAAAGAAGAAATATGCTTGGTGCTCTTGAGCAAAACCCACAGCTGAACAGAAAGCAGACTCATCTAGGCTTTCAAACCGATGAGAATAGGACATTTTCTGGGTATGCGTAACCATGCTGTTGATCTTTGGGAGGAGGAAAATGAAAGAGGTAGGCTAGAAACTCCAGTTACATGTTTGTAAAGGTAAGAAACAAAACCACTCCTCAAACAACAATCCTGACAGTCTGGAAACCTCTCTTCTGACTCTCCCCACTGTACCTAACACACACATAATTCAACAGTAGTTGCTTCTCAGAGAAGCTTGCCAAGAACCAAGTTACTGCACACACAGCAAAGTAAAATCAGAAAATTGTCAAACGAAAGCAGCAGGTTAGGGTGATCAACTGATTATACTGCAACCGAAATAAATCTTAAGCCTCAGCAGGAATGCATCGTGTAACCAGGCAAATCCCTGGAAGCCAGGACTTTCCTGAAAACCAGACAAGTAGAAATAGAGAAACTGTAAAAAGGGCTCATTGAATTTTAGATCTTCTTAGATACAAACATAGCTGTATATTCTACACCGTTATCCCACCACTAGGATAAACCAGTTATCTAGACAGGACAATCCACCACACCAGACTTGCAAAGAGGGGTGGTAGAAGAATGACAAAAAAATACATACATTTTCTTTGTATTTAGGTGGGAAAGAGACTAGTTAATCACTCAGGACAACTACTTCAATATTGACAGGAGTACTGCTTTAGTCTTTGTTGGGCCCAAAATTCAAATGAAAAATGAAATGAAAGCTGGGATTCTATGAAAAGCCCCAAAAAGCAGTCGGAAGGACACCCAAAAGGCTCTGAATCCTGCCCTGAAGGCTGGACTGAACTGTATCACCATTGCTTTTATTGTAAGCATGTGAACATATTCATGTATTATCATTCTACTGGACTGCTGTAGAATAACTGAAGGGCTCAGAGGTGGCTTGTTTGACCTACTTGGATAGTTTTGGTGATTTTCACAGCTGGATTTACTGTTCCCATAGTTGGGCTGATAGTAGCTGGAGCACTCCTTTTTAAGCTGATCTTCTCTCTGGCATCCACCACTTTGGTCACCTTTTCAGCAGCAACATTTTGCTGTTTACGGGAATTCAGCATCTCTCGAGCATCCTGCACCTTGCCTTTGATTTTGAACCGAGCGTCCTTTTGAACCAGTTTTTCACGAGCATCTTTAACCCCCAGTTTGTGTCGGGCATCAGTGAGTCCAATCTTCTGCCGAGCATCAAATGTCCGCTGGAAGCTAACAGCTGGTGATGATCTGTTTAGAATATTTTGCTGGACCCCAATGCGAGATCTTACGCCTCCAAACACTGGCCTTGTGTTAAGCCTGGGGCACAGAGGGGGGGGGAAAAAAGTTTCAGACATTGTAAGACGTGATACAGTACCAATCAATTTGTGTTGCTGCAAACAAAAGCTCATTATTACTGCACATAAATCCACTCAGGTTAGATGTCCAAATACTACAGTAGAGGTCCTAAGCTGTTTTATGCTGGATTTTACTTTCTACATAAACAGCTAAGGAGCTGATCTCCAAAATTCATCCTTAAGTTCACCTTTACAAACTTAGGTAGAGTCTGACTTCAGCTGTGCTCAGTACATGCTACATTTAAACAAAATTCATCTAACAACTTAAGTACTTTTGGGAAACCTCTGAAGACAAAAGGGAACTGAAAAAGATTTTCTAGCTTTAGGACTAAGCAGGTCGGCCTAAAGCCAGTGATTGTAATACAATCATATGCCCTGATACAAAGGAAACATGGAACTAGACGTGATTTCAAAAATTCTGGGCAGCAAGTTCAGATTTGTGGGGGTACAGAGGCTTGGATTTTAAGATGTACAAGCACCAGTACCAACCTCAGTTCAATGCCACCAGTTTCAAGGTTGATTAACTGCCAGCAAGAATACACATCAGTCAAATTACTTTTTAACATCCCTGCCTCTTCTTTAGTCTACTAACAGAACTGCTGCACTCAATGGCCTCTACTTTTTAAGCACACCAACATCACAATATTAAACACAGAAAGATAACAGCCCACAGAAAGGACAGTATTTGTACTTGTAAACAAGTATTACTAAGAACCAGCCCATTATGTAGTACATGCTGAAACTAGCTTCTTGGTACAGGTCTGATTCACTTAGTCAAAATACCTCCTGAAAGGAAAAGCTTGTCTAATTTCTTTCATACAGTTCATCCTTTAAGTATTATTTAATGTTTTCATTTTTTTACATTGAGTTTCTTTTTTCTTTTTTTCCTTAAGATGACAAACTGGTATGAGAAATTTTAAAGTTATGCTTTATTCTTGCTCTTGGCTTTTTAAAATTCAAAATAAGCTAGAGAGCTACAATGTTCATCTGTTTTCTGAGATGTATTGTCCAGTATTATAAAGTGTAAAAGTAGGTATCCAGAATTTATTGTAATATTCAAAAGGCTAACAGCACAAATTCAAATGACAATGCAATCTGAATTCTTCCTACAGCTTTATATCAGTATGTCCTGATCTAACCCTACAATCTTAACATTATTTTCAGTGGAGACATCTGTAAAAAGAGATGAAAGACTGAACCTCCACTTCTGTCCCTTTAAGTCTTGTGTCCAGACAACTAGAGAACTAGGACTGGGGTCCCACTTTGTTACGTAGCTAAGAATTTTACGGCTGCTCTCACACACAGCCAAAGCACACTAGCTTGACAAAACAGCAGCATTATTACGACAATTTATTAAAATATATCCAGAATAATACAGAGGACTAACAGTCCCATAAAGCAAGACTTCCCTTGCAACTTTAAAAAGCATTAATTTAGCTATGTTGAAAGGTGCTGCAGAAGGGCTTGATGAGTGGCTCTCTTTAATGAGCATAAGAGAGGTCAAAGTAAACCAAGAAATGTATGTCTCAGCATTTAAGCCAGAATTAGTTAAAACTGCTAATGACCCAAACTAATGAAATTGGTTAGGAAACGCTGTACTGAAGGTTACACCTCTCTGAAGACTTGTGTTTATCCCAATAAGCAACTCTCTTATGTACATAATTGCTTACCCTACAACAGCATTAACTGCTTAGGTGTTTTGTGCCACAGCACCTGAAATAAAAGGGAATCTCACACATGTAATTCACTTTCCAGAACTCCAAGTTCTGGTTGAACGTTTTGTAGACGAGTACATTTTACAGGTGAAGATTTTTCTGTTATTTCACCTAGACTACTAAACAGCGTGGGTATAATGTTTTAAGTTTATTCAGCGTTTGCAACGTCAAGTTAGCTAACTCAGAAATCTTATAAAATGAGCTAAACATGACAAGTAAGAGAAATGCAAGGCACAAAAATTCTTATAGTGCTGCAGAGGGATTATTGTTCAGCAAATAAAAGCAGGAAGAATTCCTGGAAGAAATGAGAGTTAAGGAGGAATTTGAAAAAGGGGAAAGGAGGTGCCTGGCATACTAAGCAGCATAAGACTGTTCCAAATATGCAGGATAATATGAATGAAAGCACAAAGCCAAGGCCTTGTCTAGACCAGGATTTAAATATGTGTTTGAATGTTTTGCATGTATACATTGCCAGATAACTTTCAAAATACTAGCCTACACATATAAGCGCAGACATTCAGAGTTACAACCTAAGATTTCCTGCTGACCAATAAATTAAAAACAAAACCAGCAAAACTACAACAAAGAAAATGGAACAAACTTAGTTAACACAGGTGGGGAGAAATCTGTTCACAAGATCTTCAGAAGCATTAAGAGACAGCAAAAGGAAAGATGAAAAACTACCAAAGGAGAAGCCAGATAAGAACTGCTAACAGCTGCACTGGAGTAAATGGCCCAGCCTACACTGGAGACACCTGCCATACAAAGAAAGCCTAATATTGTAGCTAACGTGCAACACACTCCACATCCACACAAGCATTTCAAGCAGTCTGTCAGGCTATCGTTAACTACGCTACAGAGACTACAGCTTGCAAGGGCCAGGCAGCAGCGCTGATGAAGCCATGGCATCCTGAAGCCTCGCCCGTGCGGATCCCCATCAGCTTCGCTACAGTTGGGGCTCCCCGTGGCACAACTACACCTCCCACGGTTATATCCCACAATGCACCGTGCCGCTCACCAACGCACGGCTTGTGGGCGAACGGGCACCCCCAGGTCACTACCTGAGAGAGAGCTGCGGCCCAGCGACAGCTCCTGGGCCACCCGCATGCCCAGGAGACTCAGGGGGTGAGGGAGCGCCGAGGCCCTGCCGATCCCGGCTTGGGGAGCGCCACTGGGTTAATCGGCGGGGAGAGGCGGGTCGCAGGCACTAGCGAAGCGACCGACTGCGCCAGGAGCCTCGGGAGAAACGAGACGGGCCCGAGAAGAGCAGGGGAGAGGCGGCGGGCGGGCCCACCCCGCCGGGCCCAGAGCCCACTGGGCCGCACCAGGCACCGGGGGACGAGGGGCGAGGTGGAGGCACAGACCCCAGCCCCAGCGCTGAGCGACCGCCGCCGCCACCAATCTGCACCGACGGCACGGCCCCGCAGACCAACGCCTAAGCCAATGGGAAGGCGGGAGCCGGGAACAGGGCCGGGCCGCCCTGAGGCAGGCGGCGACCCGCAGCCTCCGGAGTGGAACGAGCAGAAAGGAGAACACGGGGGCCGCCGGGCCCGGGTCGTCGCGCTCCCGGCCGCTTACCTCCCTTTCACCGTCACACCGCGCTTCCGTATGAGCTCGTCCAGGGAGATATCCGCCATCTTGTCGCGGGGCCCAACGATAAGACGCAGCGAGCGAGACCCGGAGATGACATCATACCGCTTCCGTTGCTCGCCCCGCCTCCAGGGGCAAGCCAGGCCCCGCCCCCGGCCCCGCCCGAGGGCGAGGGGCAGGGCGGGTGTCCCACAACCCCCAGCGGCGCCTGGGCCCCCGTCATTTACATATGGTCCCCGGTGCGTCCCGTCCCGGTTCGGCCGGCGGCGGCGGCTAGGCGGGAAGAGACAGGGCAGAACGGTGAGGGAAAGAGGAAATCAGTGCGTGCGCCGCGGGACGGCGTGCGGGCGGCTGCTCTCCCTGACCTATAGAGCTAACGCATAGGGTTCTGCCGGCGGGGCGCGGAGTTCTTCGTTATGCCTTAAACTTATGAGTAAGGAAAATAACGACCCGGGGTGACGCCCGGGTCCTCACTGCCAATGTGAGAGGAATTTTTGCGCGGGTACAGGTCGCCCCCGGGTGCCCCGCCTACTTCGCGGGATGCCCAGGTGACGTGATCTGCCCGACCCCTTACGTGCCTCGCGTGCTAAAGACAGAATAGGGCGGGCACCGGGTCTCCGGTACGTCCCCGGCTACCGCCTGCGGGACGGCGTCGCTGAGCCGCGCTGACCGGCATCCATGGGGGAAGGGCCCGGGAGGAGGCCTCAGGGCAGCGGGAGCTGCCAGCAGGGGCCGGGGCGGGCGCGGCTCCCAGCCGGGTGGGCTCGGCGCTGCGTAGTCCACGCGGCCGCGTGGCCGTCAAATGAGGGCACGCGGCAGTACGCTTATGCCCTTTTTGTGCTGCCTTTCTGCAGCTGTCGAGATAACGTCGCCAAACTGAGGCGGTGGGGTGGGATGATGGGTGGCAACTGTAAAGCCTACAGTTGCAAAAACTGACAGGCTGCATTTCTATGAGCGAGTTTGTATGAATATTAGAGCAGCCCAAGTGGTTCCGGACTAGAGGGCCACCTGCCAAGTAACCTGTTTCCAACCTGCAAGGAGCCCCAATGGAGGTCTCTTCCAGACACCTGTCCGGACGCCCACTGACCTCCGTGATACTCGTGCAGCTGCAATACCCTTTGGCAAGCACCACCGCGCTCTGCTGTGTGGTGAACCACCTCCTCCTGTTGGCTTTCCTTCCGTCTGCCCAGTTCTTGCGACTGAAGGCACAGGTGCAGCTCCTACTCCCACCCCCTCGTTCACCTGGGATCCCCTAAGTCCTCTTCTCTCCAGCGGAAGAGCCCAGACCTGCTGGCCCATTCCTTCAGTGAAGCTCCCTGCCCATGCTGAAGTCCCAGTGGGAGGCTGGTTGGGGGGCATGAGCCGTGCTGCTGCGGGAAGGAAGGGTTTACACCTCAGGCTCTTCCATTCCCTCTGCTTAGGATCGTTTTACTCTTCCCATCAGACATGACAAGCTGCAGCTCAGCTTTCGCATGTCTCCTCACAGCTGTGAATAAGAAATCACATATATTTCCCCAGGGCTGGGCCCAGGCTTCTGCTTCCCTTCTTGTGTCTTGGAGCGGGGAGAAGGTGTGAGCAGCAGCAAAGGGACCTCCCTGAGCGCAGGGGTCCCCGCAAAGGGCTCCTCCTCCAAACCTGCTGGGAAATTTTCAGGCCTGCCCTTGTTTTTTTTGGAGGCAGATTCCTTGAGCGTGTCTCCCTCATCAGCTGAGACCCAGGGCACAAGAGTCGTAGCAGAGGAGGCCATTTCCCTGTCTCACACCAACTTCCTTTCTAAAATACTACTTAGGAAATTATGTGAAGGATGTCACGTTAACCTTGGGGTAGTAGGTGGCACAGCATCCAACTTGCACTGTTACCTTGAGTTGTGCAGAGGTACATGAAGCAGCTAAAAGCAGAATGGCATGGCCAGAGAAGATACCAGATAAGTTGCCATGGAGCAAGACCACATCATTACTCAGGCTGGACATGTCTGTCTGTCACAATGACCATCCACGGTGTTAGGTGTGTTTCCTGCTCTTCAAAGGACAGAAACCCACGTGCCCGGTGTGTGAGACACCAAATAACCCTTCTAGCTGACGAGTTAGGAACGCTCCTAACCATCTAAGCTGTTAGAAACCTTAATTCTTCTCCATTAATTATAAGAAGACTACTAAAAACTATTTAGTCTGTAGGCAGTACGCTCCCCTTTGGTTGCATTAATACCATCACCATAATCATTACTTTGACACACAAACATTTTATATGAAAACAATTAAACAACTTTGCAATTAAACTAAAAGGGGAATTAGCTGCTGTAGGGGTAATTTTTCCATGTCAGAATCCTAATAACTATAATGATAATCTCCTGATTTATTATATATTCCTTTTTTTGTTCAGATTAAAGACATAGCAACATTAACATTTTTGAAGGTTCTAGTTCTTGTTTATGTCTATAAACCGAGATTTTTGTTATTCTGTTAATTACTTACTAAGATGCATGTTTCCTAGCAGGAAAAAATTTAATCTTAAAAAATAAGAACAGAAAAAGAAAAAGGACCGAATTTGAGATTTAGCTTGGATGAAAACAAACATTTGCAGAAATAACAGGATATTCTTATTATGGTAAAAGTTTAAACTGTTAGCAAATGTGCAGGACAGGTCGTCTCTTCTAATTTCTTCTCCACAGCACTTCAGTTATTTGCGTTGGACGTAATGCAGAACAGAACGAGACCTGTTGTGGTGGTGTTGCTTTTTGTCCGGGTTAGATGTGGGTGTTGCAGCGGGAAAGGCCAATTCTCTGAGCCGGGGTGCTGGCGGCCGGGGCGTTCGCCTGTCCTGCCCGGCCAGAGGAGGCACACGCTCGCCTCCTCCTAAGCCTCGGAATCCAGCCGGTTGCATTAATGCGTTTGTCCTGGCATCAAACGCTGGCATTGCCACTGTGAGCCTCTCACTAAGTATTTCAAAATATAGAGCTTTCTTACTGATTAAGCTTGTATTTTTCAAAATTGTGTGCTGAGTTACTTGACATATATACTCAAAGGAAAGTTAGATTGGCTTTTTAGTGCTGTTCTACTTTCAGTTTCAGTTGGTATTTCTGCAACAAGCAACCCTTTTGATTTCTTTAGTAATGTTCAGACTTTGCTCTTTTTGAGCTGAATACAATTTTCCTTCTAGCCCAGACTTTGAATCTGTTGTGGGTGGGCTGCAGGAATGTTAGGAAACAGGTTCCCAAACGAGCTTGGCAAATTGAAGAACTGTCAGAGAAGGTAAGGTGCTCCTCAGTTAGGACAGATGTAAAAGGCTGTATCCTCTGAATCTCATTTGTACTGGTTTGTCTGAGAAGAGGAATTTCTGCATGGACATACCTCCCATAACACAGATACTCACCACTCATTTCATTTTTCAGAAGCTGGGAAAAGACCACATTTGTTCCTGATAACCTGCTTGTTATTGCTAGTGTGTCATTTAAACCACAGTGGTTCTTTCCTTCTTTCCTTCTTTCCTTCTTTCCTTCTTTCCTTCTTTCCTTCTTTCCTTCTTTCCTTCTTTCCTTCCTTCCTTCCTTCCTTCCTTCCTTCCTTCTTTCATGAATATTTATTCTACAATCCAGTTGTAGATGGGACCTTTTTCACCTTACGGTAGTTCCCTGGCTGTAATTGTGTGGCTCTTTCACTTAATGGTGTTTGTGCCCTCTTAGTTGTTTCCAGCTACCAGCACCCACTGGCAATGCCTACAGCAGCCGCTGACCAAGCAGGAAGCATTTCACCAGTCTGCCATGAATTCCTGGAACAGAGAGAGATGTGCTCAGATACACTAACTATATGTGCTGCCTGCCTCTAGCTAAGTACAATGAGTTCTGTTGCCAACTTGTTTTGGTTGAAATTTGCCTGCTCAAAGTCTATTTTTGATAGTTTTTAATATTTTTAATATTTTGATTAAATTTCATGACATGGACTTATACTCCAGGCTTGAAAGCAGAGTCTTGATTCAGAACAGAAGTATAAGTAAACAGCAGGTATTAAGCAGTAAGTTGTTTAGGATGTTAGAAATGTTTAGGAAAATTGGTCTCTGCCTCAGAGTACACAGTCAAGAATATAAATCCAAACCAGTCTGAAAAGAGGAGTTTTAGTCCTCTTCCGTTCCTAAACAACAGTTGCCTCTGCTTTGCCAGTGTGTGTTGGGGGCATCCTAAATCAAGGAATCATTCAGGAATAAAAGCTTGTGGTGTAGTGGTTTCCATGCATGTGGAATTTGAATTGCACCAGTATTGCATATGTATTTAGCATATTTTCTGCACTGCTCAGTTCTAGCTAGATAAATAGTGCTTGGTAAATATGTGACTTGTCAAATGATAGTTAAATTTGTCAAATAATTCATACCACAGATATTTTCTCTGAAGTGCAGCTAACCCTAATATAAAATAGTGTGCATTCATCAACAGTATGCTGTTGGCATTGTTGCTCTTTTAGCCCTTTAAAAGAGTAGATAATGAGACCTGAGGAACTGTGCGTTTTTCATCTAGTTCATTGGTTTGATCATTTGGTCTGTGTGCATTTGGGTGGGGGAGGTAAAGGGGAGAAGAAAATGAAATTACCAATTTGGGCTCACGGGTGAACAGTCTCCCAGTCTTCTGACACATCTCTCACTGACTGTGGTCACACTTCAATGCTATCTCAGTGGTTTCTGAAAAGGATTCCGCGAAAAAACCCCAAAGTGTGCCACCATGTTTCTATCTGTGGATGTGTACAGGACAGAAAAGGAAAAAGTGGGTTTTTTTCCTCTAGAAACTCTTGATCTAGAATTATCTGAACGAGAAGAGGCTTAACCCATTTCAGGTGTAAATGCCTGTCTAGTTTCTGGTCTGTTATTCTGTGTTGTGGGGTGAGAATTTGTTTTCTATATCCTAATACAAACCCTTGTAGAAAACTAAACTGCTTGAAACATTTCAGCTATGAAAGATCTCATCATTGCTCCTCAGGTCGATAGCCCAGTCATTCCTTGAAAATTACCCATGTTCGTATTTGAGTGATCATAATTCTCACAGGAGTCTGTCACGAGGAGTAATGAATTTCTAAGGAAACATTTTGATGAAATAGCTGCTATTTGCCTTCTCAGGTACCCTTCTGGAAAATATGCACTTGGGACATGTCTCCATGCATTTCACTTTCAAAAGTGAAAAACCTTCTAAAGAGAAGTTACTGATGCAATCCAAGTACTAATTATGTGTTGTTGCAAGATCTGAAAAAATACCAATGTTGCCTAGTTGTGGTGGTGACTGCGTCTGGGGCCAGGCTTTCTCCCTCTGAGGGGAAGGCACAGTGGTGGGGCTGCAGCTTCTGTTGTGTCTACAAAGTATTTGCTGTGGGAGAACTAAGAGGGGACATGCATCTTGCAGGATCTCTAGGTTTCATTATCATCAAATTGATTTTTTACACCAAAAAAAACCCCAAACAAACAAAAAGAACCCATGGGACCCTAAGTATGCTACTAACAGCACTGACCAGGTACTTCTAATGATGGAAAGAGGCTCCACTGGATAATCGCAAGGCTGGTTTGTTCCTTCTTCCAAGAGCTGAGCCTCCTGCAATCTTGGTCCCATAGCTTTCTTGCAAGGTGCAGGGGACTTACTCAGAGCCAAAGCATGTGTTTGCGCTTTCTCTCTTCATGTGTCTAAAGCCTTGAACCTTGGTCCTTTACAACTGTTAGAAAGTAAGAAAGTGAGGGACAAGAGACAAATCCCCAGGCTCACTGATCCAACTGTTCTCTCACTAAAGCCTTCTGTATGTGTGAAATTAATTAAAGTACATCACAGAGAGAGAAAACATCAAAACACAGCCAACAGCTAAGCAGATACCTGTGGATTATAACTGCTGGGCTCTGACAGAAGATACCCTGCCCTCCAGAAATTTTGGGCTGTTGGGGTTATGGAGCAATAGATGCCAGCTATGCACAAGGTTGAGACCTCAGACGTTGTCTGTGTGTCTTCCAAATTACTTAGCTAAGGCAGTGTAAGATCAGTTCACCAGAAGCACTGAGGGTCACTGAAGTTACAGGATGTTGGTGCTGCAGAGTAGGATCAGAGATTGTCAGAATCAGAACAAGTGACAGACTTGGGCAGGAGAGGCAGGAGAACCCAAACACAGGATATTTCCCATTTACCTGTCCCAGCTGGCCTTGCCATTTACTAGCATGTAAAGTGAATAACTAGGTCCGTACAGTGGCCTAAGGAGAGAGCTCTCAGGAGCACCCCAAAAGCCAGGGGAGGCCACAGCCTGCTGCATTATTTATGCTATTCTTCTAAACTACGTCTCAGCGGTACGGTCTAACCTTTACCTCTTGTCAGTTCAGTGAGGATACCAGCCAAACTGTTTTCTTAGGCAAGCTGTAGTGTTGGGTGACAGAAGTGGAGTGCTGGGTGTACTGCTGATGTTTTGGTCAATGTCTCTGCCAGGATACGAGTGATATTTTTAAATGCCACTAGGAACAGGCTCTTTCTCACTCCCTGGACAGTGGGGAGAGCAGAAGGGAAGAGAACACTGGGGCTGGGTCTTTGGTGGGAGCAGACAGACAGATCTCCCATCAAAGTCTAAAGAACTGAGATAGCAACTAGTTGCATCCTACAGAGCTGAAAAGGCATTGTGCCTCAGCTCCAGGAATAATCCTGCATCACTGGTAGGATGATAGCGTAACACAGAGGAATCTTTTTCAGGTTCCGGGTAGAGGATCTAACCTACTTGGCTATGTGAATTCATCTGTAGAGACCTCTCGTCTTGCAGGAGATGATATCTGGCCGAGATGAGCAAACGTAGACTCCCGTTGTTTGCCATCCATCTGTGAAATGTAAGGTGTAGGAATACAGGTACCCCTTCTGGATGAAGAGTCTATGAGCAGGGAAAGGGTCTCAGGTCAGGGTCTCCACTGAGATTTGAACAAAGTCTAGGTCAGAACTGTCTTAGCTTGGTTGAGATAGCAAATGAGACCAAGTGAGGGGGAGGCTCATGCATGGTCGTGTTCACTGATGAAAAGGGAAGGGAGGAGGTGGTGGGAAATACAGTACATTTCTCAGGCCATGCAGGAGACTGCTTGTCCCCAAGAGGTACATGGAGGAAGAAGCTGTGGGAGAACAACACTTCAGCAGTAGCATTTCTCCAAGTCTCTTAATGATGGTATAGAGCTGAAGAAGGAAGGGAAGACAACTCTGGGTTATTTCATGATTGCATCCTGTACAACATGGAGGAAAGCAGGATGTATCTATGTGACTCAACCTGTTCTTCAGAGACATTCTTGTTTGGAGGCTTCAGGCTATCTCAAGACAGAGAGGCAGCCACAACATTATCCCTGCCCCCAGCAACCTTTCTAGAACAATCGGGTTTTGTTGATTGCCCCAAAGTGCTTAGACTTAGCTGGGACATTTGGTACTCAAATCCCACCTCTTGCTTTGCTGGTAGGAGTGGTTTAAGGAATGCAACCCCCACCGAATGTGTGGCCTAACTCACCACACTGGTGCACCATAGCACAGATGTTCAGCCCAGGTGAAATCTCACCCTCAGACATCAAGAACTGGGAAAAGAGGTTGTGCTGAATCATGGCCTAGATGTTGTCCTTTGCACCAGGAGGTACGAGAGTCTGGCAGATTTCACACACAGAGACACTTCGTGGCAACCAGTGGGCCTTTGTTGCTAATGGATGAAGTACCTGGTCTGTCGTGAGCAGTTACAAACCCTGTAGCTGCATGGGAAGGAGGCAGCCTGTTCATGGTTTTGGGGCTGCTGCACTCTGGGCCAAAATGACACCTTTTGCAGGGAGGGGGAAATTGTTGCTTCTTTGAGGTCAGCTGAGCATATGTAACAGGGAAAAGATGTTTCAGCAGTAGCTCAGTGCCCAAGTCTGCTGGATTCTGCTAGGTGCCGTACAGACAGAGCGAACTCTGTTCCTGCTGTTAAGAGATTAGGAAGTGTGTGTGAAGCCTGCTAGAAGGGATGCAGCAATGCTTGTAGCCTTCTGAAGGCTTTTAAATCAGACTTTGAAATATAAAGCTTTGTAACTTGAGTGCTTTAGCCTAAAGCCAGCAAAAAAAAAAAAAGGTGTTAAGGACAGAAAAATCAAAGGAAAGGACCATACATGAGAAGCTGCAGAAGCAAGAGGTAAACCTGATCCACAGAACACGATTAGACCGACTCAAGGAGCCACAGGGTCTTAAAGATTAGGCTAACAAAACCTCTAAGCAAGTAACAAATAGAGCACGGTAGCTTGCCATGTATGTACTCTTACACCTATATTATCACATGGCATTTGGCTCAGGGTCATGCTGAAGCTCCTGCTTGCTGGTATCGGACAACTTCCCTGTTGCTTACCTTCTAAAGCCTGGACAAGACCAAGTGTTAATGCACCGCTCACCTTAGTCTGCCACACCTGACAAGGTATGAAAAACTAATTACTGTGGTTCTTTCTTTTTGCAAAATTTGTAAGAAATATGGTGCATATGTAATTTTAATTCACTTGCTCAATTCCACAATAAATATTTCCAATAAAGGTCTCTTACAGTCAGTTTCTCAGAACACTCTGGTTTTCTAAAAGCCAATTTTCTTACACATACCTGGATCCCAGCTCATGTTGCTGTGACACAGCTGCACAGAAATTTGCCTTTCTTTCTGGGGGCCCTCGAGAAAATGCTAGGGAGTTTGTGCAACCAAGGACGCATGTGGACTAGAAAGCAGAACTGGAGGAAAGGACTCGGCAGGCACACAGCAGGATTTCCAGTCTTTTTTATTTGGCAAATCTCAAGATTCTCACTGAATTATTTTGTCACGAGCACATAAACATGTATTTGCCTCACTGCATCCCCCTTATGCTGTGAAATACAACTTTTAGAGCACTTTGATCAAGAGCCGTGGCAGGTATGTAGCTGAAGGGCTAGAGAGTGGTAAATTGTACAGATGTGGGAAAGCAGCTGAGTACTAACAGGCAGGTGGCAGTTGTGTGGAGACGAGTGGTCTTTTGGCATACAAGAGTTGGCCTGTGTCTGTGTACACATATACCTACGCACATNCGGTCTTTTGGCATACAAGAGTGGGCCTCTGTCTGTGTCTGTGTACACATATACCTACGCACATCAGTCTTCTGAGAGTCTGTCGCAGCCTTTGTCAGCATGTCTTTTAGTTCCTTGTTCTCTCTCTCAGCTAAGTACATTTTTACCCAAGAAGGATGGCTGTTTCCCAGCAGACCATCTTCATCCTCGCGGCTGATTCATTAGCAGAAAGCATGAGCCTGCAGTCTGCGTCCCTGCTATAGACGCAGGGGAGGGCAGCGATACCATTGCTGTTAGGGGTCCTGCAAAGCGTTGGTCCTACTACATGCTGTTGGTGAGGAGGCAAGTACCTCCACATGGTGGCTGAGATCCCCACTGTTATGTGACAATGTCATAAGCATTTGTGAAGAGCAGGTAAGGTAGGCTGGAAACACAGATTCTATTTCCACACAAATGCTGGTTAGAGACAGCAAGGAACAAACGTTATATAAATGTATGCATGCTGCTGAGGCAAACATCTTAAATTTTTAATACGTGTTTGTAAATAGTTATTTATCCTTGGTGTCCCAAGGTGAGAGCATCTGACTTACTAGCTCTGAAAAGCAGGCAGTTTGTGGGAGAAAGAAAAGCAGCATATTGCGCAGCAGCTGTTTTATCTTCTTGTGGCCACGTGAGTGAGTAGCTTGACTCTGAAGCCATGCTACTTTTCATCCCAGACTACACCTTTCACAACGAGTTGTTCCTCACATTTCATTATGGGCCACAGAAATGCTGGTTTTCTCCAGTGCTCACAGTCTTTCTTGTCCACGTGCTCTACACAGTGCAGCAAGCCTTCATTTAGGTTCCACACAGCTTTAACCGGTGGGTCCTGAAGAAGCAGGAAGCAGTAAATTTTGCAGCACTGCAATGCGAACTGTCTTTGTTTGGCAGGTGTTGTGTCAATGCCGGCTTGCTGAAAATCAAGTCAGAACAGTTTTCAAAGCTTTGTAACGTTATGTTGATGTAATACATTGCCTCCCTGATCTTGTTCTGTGCAGCTGCTCTACATGAACTAAGCACTGAAACACTTCATTTGTCAAAGCTGATGGTACTGTTTGAGTAGGACAGGCAGGGGTCCCAGGGTCACTTTCAAGGTCCTTTTATTTACTAAGGCCTGGCTTCTGGACTGTTCCAGCATCCAGCAACTGCCTTTTGTTTCCTCACAGAGATGTCTGCAAAAAGCCTGATAAAGCTGAGCTTTTGGAAAGGCCCGGCAAGCTGCAAAAGGAGGAGGCTGCTCTTTGGAAGCTTCTCATATATATGTGATATATGTGACGTGTATATCTATATATTTCCCAGAAAAAAGCCCCAATGGACTATAGTCCATCTAGATAGCAAGTATCAGGGCTCTGTACACACCAGCAGTCTCTCCGAGCTTTCTCCTGTCTCGCCAGGGGTTTGGCTGCTTGTGTTCAAGGTCAGCTCTGACATAGCATGACCATATAACCTTGGATTCAACCACTGCGAAAACAGCTAAGCTGGCAGACGGGGTGGTGTGAGAAGGAGTTATGAGAAGCCTCATCTCCACCCAGAAACCCTCCACCACTTGGCCCAGGAGCTGATTCAAGCTTAGTTGTGGCTGGGCGCTTGCCTGTGATGTTGGGATGCCTGTGCCCAGCCTTGCTGACCCTGACCCACAGACCGACTTCCCAGCTTGGTCTTGACCTGCCTGGTCACTGTGGGTTTGTCCGGTGATCACCAGTCTGTGGCTGACCCCGATCACCATCACCGGCCCCGCTTTTTGCACCTTGCTTGGGTGCGGTAGGACTGTGCCCATGTCGGTAAGGGCACCGCCCTGCCTGTCCTGCTGTTCCCCCACCGCTCCCAATGCAGCTTTGGATCTCCCTTACAAGGTTACATGTACCTCTATGAGAATATCTTGGAAGTATTTGGGCTGGAGGACCCTCACCACAAGGGGAAAACAACCCCAAGCAGAAGGGAGACCTCCCATTTTTTTAAATAGCAAGCTGCGCAGACATGCCAGAAAATTGAACCACCATCCATGTTCCTGGGCTATATCTTTACTTACCATGATAATTTTGCTGTACAACTCTAAGTCATTTTGGCAATAGGAATATTTGAAGAGATTCCTTATCTCTTGCATCATCCCCTACAAACCAAGCACAGCACAAAGCAGACTGTTAGCATGCGGTGTGGCCAGCCGTGCAGTTGCCGAGCACTGGCAATTTTAATTTCTCAGATTGTGTCAATTGGCAATGGAGAAGCCGCCCATTTCAAGCTTTGGAGGAAGGTCCCATAAAAGCAACGCAGGGCTGGAAAATGCTTTCTGCATTTGTATATGTGCCTCAGCCAGCTGGACAATTCAGACACGCCGTGTACGTCTGTGTACCATGGGACACAGAAAGGTTGCTGGATCTCAGCTTTCCATGCTCCCATCCCTCAGCTCCAAAGTTATCCGCACTGTCATTGCCAATACATTTTGAGCAGTGTCCCTAGCAGAAGCTAAGTTCTAAATGAATGGCAGATGCAGATGCAGATGGCCCTTTTATCCCACTGCCTGGGTCCAGTTACACAGAAACATAAAGTACCTGACTGCAGTTGATCATAGAATCATTCAAAAGTGAAATGTCAAGAACTTCAAATATCTTAGTTGTTCGCTGCCGTATATCGTTCTCACAGGCATCAAACAGGCTCTGCAACACAAAGACAACAGCTGATTACAGCAGTGATCACAGTGAAAGAGAGGTGTAGTATGGAAAGCAAGTGCTGAAACTACATCTGCATTAGAGTAAAATTGATTGAAATATGTCTTCAATACCTGGGAAATAAACAGTTTCATTGAGCTGTTTGCATGTTGAAGCCCATTCTTCAGCACCTGTAGGGCCTCATCATTGTCAAAGCTGCTGCCTAAGCAATTAATATCCCTCAACAATCATCACAACCAATGCTAATAATGGCCTCACTTCAGTCTCATCCTTTAAGGTGTACCATTTTGATATTTTTTTTCAGATCCCCCCAGCATCAGAGTAGCGCGTCAGGCATCAGAACGACATCTCCCATCTACTACTTAAAGCATTAACCATAAGGAAACTGGGATACGTTTTCCCACTTGCACTTAGCATGGGCGAGATATGGGACTGGGTTTTGAATGTGCCCTTCTGAAAGGCAGAGGGAAGCAGATCACCGTCAGGTTGTTCTCTACAGCATTACGCAGGCCCTGCTGGGCTGGAAAATCAGAGACCCAAACTTAGTCCCCAACCCTGTCTGATACAGAAATACTGATACTCAAAGCCTGCTATCCTGGCTATACCATACTGTTTCGATAAGACGAATCAAAGAAATTTGATTTCTCAAATTGAGAAAATGGACATGAACAAACCTTAATGACGAAGCTGCCAGTTTTATACGACAAATGGGAGGCTGTTCTGAATTTTTCCCAGTCCTGTAGCCTGAGGATCTCATACATCTGCAGCACGGCAGACAAACGCAAAGGTTCATTCATGTTCTCAGAGTGCTTGTGTGCGCTTACCGCTTTAGAGAGGAGCTCTTTGTTTCTAGGGCAAGAAGCATATTAAAAAACTTAGCTAAGACAAGCTGAAACAATGAATAAGTGTAGCTATTTTACAGTATGTTATCAATCTATTTCATGAATCTCATGTTTTCTGCAATGCACTTCTCAACTGCACTATGTAGCTGGCAAGCAACTTTCGTGTGGGAAATAGTGTTTTCTCAGCTCAGTTTTGAGTGATCGCAGTGGAATCTGGTCAAAGAGCAGCATTTCTACTATGTCATTGTAGGCTGATTTCTTTTCTTAACATGTTCTTCCTGGGAATATCTCGTTTACTTTCCAGAACAACCCAAGCCATCTTTCAGGAATCAGTTACAAAGGGATGCTGGCAGGCTGAAAGTCTTGGGAGAAGGCGCCTAGGCTCTCTGGTCAGAAACAAAGAGTCCCTAAGGACTGGAGGAAGCAAGAAGTATGTGTCCCTTCAGTGCAGAAACACACATTGCATCAGGAATCTGAATAAAGACCTTACCTTGCCTCTAGCTCTTTGATCTTCTCTTTCAGCCTCTTAGATTCCTCTGTCTCCTGAAGCTCTTTTTGAGTAACCCTTCCAGGAAATTGTCTGAAACGAATTTCTTTTGTGAGATCTCTTTATTTGTACATGGACACTGGGACAACAGTGGAATTGCCCCTCTTCAGTAGTCTGAATTCCAGCAAAAGAGCTGTGGGATGGGAAAACGCAGAGCACCCAGGACAAAACTCCAGGGGAGCTTAACAACCTCCCCTGAGAGCCCCCCACCTAAGATTTATGCTTAAATCAAAGGGAAAGCTATTTACATCAGAAGAAAGGGAGGTGGGATCATGAGGTTCAGAGGTTGAAGGCTTGAAGAAAATGCAAGTATTCTCCACTTGTTAGAATCTACTCTCATCTTCTCTCTAGTTGTTTTCTCCATCTTTAATAACATCAAAACATTATCACCTAACATCCCAAACCTTTCCCTTCTCCAAAGATGTCTGGGTAAGGTCAGTCTCCTATTCCTTCAGTGGGTGAAATTCTCCCATTTCCAATGCCTGCTCCTCAGGTGATACTACTGGAGCTTAAAAAAGCCCTCTATACATGGTGACCCTAGGTTGATTGCAGACTCATACCCTAAAGGCGCAGGAAATTTTTTATCATTCACCGGAGTTTTTTAGTGATTGTGTCTTCTTCTGTATTACACATCTCAGAACAAGTCTATGCACCCAAATATAGGAGACCTCTTGTCCCATGTTTCTTTCCCCTCCTTTCAGAGGAAGTCATGCCATCTGATATTAATATTCTGATCTTGTGAATTATCCCATCAAGTTTCTGCTCTGTCAATTGGATTACCTGCATTACTGCACACAGAAATGTTGTGTTCAGAGCTCGTCTAACCTTGGAGGAGGTAGATGTGTTATGCATAGTGGAGGAACATAACTGGTTATGTGTGAAAGGACAAAACTGAGAAGCTGAAATTCAGAAAAACCCAATAGTCACTCCTGTGTCCCTCCTGGTATGGAGGATCAGGGTTGCTGGTCTCCTGCACCTTGTAATGATGAGATGCAGCATGCTGCTTAGAGATGGAAGAAAACAATCTATGTTAAACAGACAGACTTGGGAACAAACCAAGAATGAGGACCTGAATTTGGGAGGTGTAATCTGAATCTAGACTGGTTCCCTAACAGCCTTCTGTAATTAGGCAAATGAACTCAAGGACCAAGTGACTGAGCTTGGTCATCATTTGAATCTCGGTCCAGTGTCTGGGAACCTTTGCCTTACATCAGCTCAAGTCTCAGTTGCCACTGTGGAGGAAAGCTCTAAGGTTTCAAAAACTGTGAGTATTCCTCCACTGCCAAGCTACCCATGACAGCACACCGGCAAACCCTTCATGACCCCACAGGTGTTCCAGCCATGATCAGAAACTTTAAAATACCACAGCCTGTCTTCACAGAAATCCCAACAGGAAAACCTCTTCTCCACACAACTGTTCCGGAAGGGTATGGAAATCCAGCTATACTATTTGAAGTTTATTCGCTCCTGGCCTTAGACACTGAAAATGGTTTATGTTGGCATTTTATTCCCATGATGCTATTATTTAGGCTATTATTTCTTTTTATTTCCTCCTGATTAACAACTTCCCTTCTTCTTGCCAGTCTCCCAGCCACTATGCCTTCCCTCGGTGCTTGCCTAGCTCATGAGGGCAGATTTCCCGACAAAAACCCAGGACTGCTTCTGTGCACTCACTGCACTCACTGCTCTGTCCTCAGAGCTGCTTTTCTAACCTCCCCTTTGTACATTAGGCTGGGTGTCTTTACCTTGAGAGCTGCTGCTGTTAAGACAGCCATTTCCTGTTCAGAGAAGTATTTACACAGAGATAAAAGTTCATCTCACAACATGACCTGCTTTTGTGCCACAAGCCCCGGACGTGTACCCTAATCTGAAATCCAAGACAAACCTGTTTCAGAGACAGCTCATGCCTGGCCATGACAATGCGGTCAAACAGGAGAATGAAAATTTGGTGTGCCTTGCAGGACAGAGCTGTGATAACCAAGGCTTGAGTATGTTTGAGTGACAGTCACAGAAACATTTACCATTTTCCCCCCTCTTTATATATAGTCAATATAAAGAATCACATTACCTATGGCAACTCTCCAGAAATTGTAGTCGAGTATCGATAGAGTCAGACCAAACTCTTCTCTTTCTGTCCATCAGTCCATCAGGGGAAGAAAGATAAAACACACTGAAGTCAGCAGGCGAGTATCCATTAAAGTCATAAGAAATGCACAAGCTAAACTTCCTCCCTCTACTTCCTGATCACCCCGTAGGAAAAATAAAATATTTAGATACCAAAACTTCTCAAGACTGTGCTTTGCCAGGTAGGAGGTTTGTGATTTTATTAGTCAGTACAAATAGTGCAACTAAAATAGTCTGAAAGTATAAGATCTGCGTGTTATATGATGCAGATCAAACAGCTTCTGTCAGGTGGCTTTGGGTTCCTGATATAGCCCAGCAAAATTTGGCGCTAACTCAGAGCCCTTTTTGCGTCTAACTTATTTGTAATCTTCTGTCCAACCTGTCCTAGCATACACTAGCTACAGTTAATTGTCAGGGCCCATACTAAACAGTAATTTCTGGTCACCGGACTCACCTTATTTCATTTTCCACCTGTGCCAGCCTTTCTTCCAGATCATGATATAATGCCTCCAGCCCTGGATGCTTGTCTGTATAGGCTGATGACTGCCACTGTGTGTCATATATTTGTCTGAGGAAAAAAGAAAATGGAATTCTTAAAATGAAAGGGAAAACATCACACACTCTGAACAGGTATCTTATAAGAGACAGCCCCGTGAGCAGAGGCTCCGCAGCTATATCCACACTAGTGAATAGATCGGAGCCAGGATCAGGAGCTCCAGAACACATGATGCCCCAGCATGCTCCTGGGTGCAATTTTGGCACACGTGAGAGAGTAGTCTCCCAGATGATGCCTGGCACAGTTCAGAGGTTTGCAAAAACAGATGAAGGATGTGAGCAATCACGGGGGCTGAATGAAGTGGGCAGGATGCAGGGACAACTCCTGAAAAACAAACTCAACCCAGACCCAGAGCGTGGGGAACAGTAAATACAGGTGGCTCTTCTGCTGAAATCAACTTTGCAAGGTACTGGAGTGGGGGGATTTAACAGAGAACAAAGCTATACGTTCTCAAGGCAGTTTTCATTTCTACAACACCTTTGTGCTCTATTTCCTAATGAGGATCCCAAACATCAACTATTACTGCAGAGACAATCCCAGGTTGAGGTGCTCCTGAAGCTTGGAAACAGGTGGAACAGACAGCAAGCTCCTTCCCGCAGCACGACAACGTCAAGAAAGCCTAAGCATGAGGCTTCACCATCAGTTTATGCCAATCCAAGTCTGCACGGCTTCTGCCAGGGACTGTCCTGCCCCTCTCTCCTAGCACCCCCTCACTCCACTCTTGCTGAAACTGATTTGGGATTTGTTTATATCATGGTTTCAGCTGGGATGGAGTTAACTTTTTTGCTAGCAGCTGGTGTAGCGCTATGTTTTGGATTTGGGGTGGGAACGGTGTGATAGCACAGGGGTGGTTTTAGTTGTTGCTAAGCAATCAAGGCCTTTTCGGCTCCTTACACTGCCCCACCAGTGAGCAGGCTGGAGGGGCACAAGAAGCTGGGAGGAGACATGGCTGGGACAGCTGGCCCAGACTAACCAAAAGGGTATTCCATGCCACATGATACCATACTCTGCAATAAAAAGCTGGGGGATAGAAGACAGAAAGGGAGGACATTCAGAGTGATGGCATCTGTCTTCCCAAGTAAACATTACCCATGATGGAGCCCTGCTTTCCTGGAGATGGCTGAACACCAGCCTGCCGATGGGAAGCAGCACATGAAGTCTTTGTTTTGCTTTGCTTGCATGCACAGCTTTTGCTCTACCTATTAAAACTGTCTTTATCTCAACACACGGGGTTTTTTTCTCTGTTTTACTTTTCTGATTGTCTCCCCCGTTGTAGCTGGGGGAGTGAGTGAGCAGTTGCATGGTTCTAGCTGCTGGCAGGGGTTAAACCACAACAGTTTACTCAGATGGATTCCTTTTCAGTTATATTACTTAATTTCCAGTCTTTCATTGAGGACATGTTTTTTTCTCTTTAAGCTCAACAATCCAGTATAAAATCTGCATTTAATTCAGCCTTTCCCTGCAAAACTGGTGAGCTCAGAGACCAAGTTCCTGAAGTCCAGAATCTGTCACACTATTTATACTTTCCAATTTCTCTTTATTTCGTGCACATTTAAGGTCTGTCTCACCCTTTGGAGCTGAATGTGAGCTGAATTCGAGGAAATTAACCATCCCTGTTACAGATAGGAAGGACAGGAAGTAGAAAACAGAGATTTTACTGAAATTTTTCAGTAGGGAAATGTTTGCAATCCCTTGTTGCAACCCCCCAAGGGACTCTGTAGACATATTCAGACCTCCTATGGTTGAATTTGGTAAGTTTAGGCAGAGACACCCCCTGTGCAACATACCTGCTGCCTTCTGCAGTCATCTCTCCAGGATCAGCCCACTGACACCGTCCTCCAAAAGCTCCCGTTCTGCGGTAGGAATAAAACTCAGGTTCTGCTGTAGGAAGAAAACTTCTGTGCTGCCAGGAGTGCAGGAAGCTACTGCAAGGATCAGTGCTTTTTGCTTTCACCAAGGGACTTTGCTGCTATGAATAACAGAAACAAGCCCTTCCTCTTTACTGGAAAAAGCATGATTTCTTTTCACTTCGCATTGCATATGGTATCTCCTCAGATGGTAAAGTCGGAGTGGGAGTGGCTTCACACTGAAATATCAGCCAGACCTGTTTTGGTTTCATCTCAGACACAACTCTATTTACTCCTCTGTAGCTCCCCAGGCTGCGCGCCTCTGCGCTGCTGTCAGCCATGGCCAGCGAGTCAGTTTTTGTCATTGCTATAGATTTTGGCACATCCTACAGCGGGTACTGTTTTTCCCTTGCTTCAGGTACGGACCAAATCCGCCAAGTGTACTGGGGAACAGAGCATGGGCTCAAGACCCCAAAGACGCCCACATGCATCCTGTTCAACCAGAGGCAGGAGTTCAGGAAGTTTGGCTACGATGCTGTGATGAAGTACAAGACCCTGCCCCCCAGCGAAACCAACAACTGGTACTTCTTCCAGAACTTCAAGATGCAGCTGTACAACACGGTAGGTGGAATAGTTCCTGCTAATGGGAGTCAGAGCTCTTCATTTATTTGAGGGGTGCAGGTTAGAGGCATTAGTGAAGAGGGCTGAGTAAATCTGGCTGATGAGGATGAATGAACAGAAATCAAAGGGCATTTTGATGAACTGAAGAAGAAATTATTTATTTTCTTAATTAGCCGAAGGCTTCACAGGCCCTTCCTTTACGACACGATTCATTATCTGAAGACAATAAAAACTGACTGCACACCTCCATGAAGCCAAATAATTGTTCTTAATGAAGAGCTGCCCTCAGTCCTGCACAGGGAAAAAGTGAAGCTTCCTGTAATTCAAAGGAGGTGGGCAACCTCAGGATCACCATGTTATATACCGCCGTCTAGCCTGTCTCTCCCTCCCCTGAAATCACAGAATCACAGTATTGCAGGGCTTGGAAGGAACCTCTGGAGATCACCTAGTCCAGCCCCCCTGCCAGAGCAGGTCCACCTACAGCAGGTTGCACAGGATGGCGTCCAGGTGGGTTTTGAATGACTCCAGAGTTGGAGACTCCACCACCTCTCTGGGCAGCCTGTTCCAGTGCTCTGCCACCCTCAAAGTCAAGAAGTTCCTCCTCAAGTTTAGATGGAACTTCTATATTTGAGTTTGTGCCCATTACCTCTTGTCCTATCACTGAAAAAAGACTGCCCCCCTCCTCCCGGCACCCTCCCTTTAAGTATTTATAAGCATTAAGGAGATCCCCCCTCAGCCTTCTCTTCTCTAGGCTAAAAAGGCCCAAGTCTGTCAGCCTTTCCTCGTAAGAAAGATGCCCCAGCCCCTAATCATCTTTGTGGCCCTTTGCTGTACCCTCTCCAGCAGTTCCGTGTCCGTCTTAAACTGGGGAGCCCAGAACTGGACACAGTACTCCAGGTGTGGCCTCACCAGGGCAGAACAAAAGGGGAGGATGACCTCCCTCGACCTGCTTGCCACACTCAAATAGTATGCTGAATTAAGGCATTATTGGCTATTTAGCCTAATTAAGGGCAGCTGTCTGTCCTTCAAGTGTGTAGTGACTATAGTTTCTCCCTGAAGGCTCTGTGCTAGTTCAGAATTGTTCGCAGCTTTTTCTGGTTTTGCTCATTCAGCCAAACATTAGGCTACCTTAGGGCCTCCTAGTCTGTGCTCCAGGGTCCCACAGGGCCTCCCAAAGATGGGATAACCCAGAGCACAAGGCTAGCCCCAGATAAAGTCTCCTGTCTGTTCTTTGGCATCCCTCAGTGCTAATCAATGAGCGCTGAACTGGATGTGGGGAGAGGCGGTAAGTGCGAGGCCTTATGAGGAGTTCCCTCCCTGGGAAAGCTGGGAATGATGTGATCTGCCAACTGTGTCAGACCAGAGGTTTATGCATCTACAGGTTTGTCCAGCATATGTTTTGTTAATGCCATACACAGAAGCATAGGTGCAAACAGAAAGGTCTGAAGTCTCTATAAGTACACCTGGGAAATGTATGGTGGTGTCACTTAGAAAGTACAATTCTCTCCCACTGGCTGTTCAGGAGGATTTGGCCCAGGAGAAAGAGCTGATTTATCAACCATATTGGTATTTTGCCTATTGAATCACAGGTGTTGTGGGCAAGCATCTTGGTAACTGACTTGTGGCAATTAGGCTGCAGTTCACCGCAATATTGAAGCTGTCGCATGGAATTTACTCAGGTTTGGAGACAGGACCTCTTTCTGTGCCATATGTTGTGCAGTGCTCAGAGCGAAGGGGACAAGTCTGAGGCTGCCCACGTGTGACCCTGAGACCTTTTTTTGCAGAAAGTCACATCTGGCATGGAGCTGAAAGCCAGCAATGGAAAGACGCTTCCTGCCCTGACGGTCTTTTCTGAAAGCCTGCGCTACCTGAAGGAACATGCCCTGGGCACCATCCAAGAGGCCTCTTTCCAAACTGTCTGTGACCAGGAGGAGATCACCTGGGTCATTACCGTCCCGGCCATATGGAGCACTGCTGCCAGGCAGTTCATGCGGCTGGCAGCAAAAGAGGTAAAAGCAGGGATTATCCCATCTTTGGAGATGCTGTACCCATCGAGGCAGAGGAAGTCCTCAGCATTTAAATAGCCTATATTTCAAATTTTAGTCTACCAGGGAGAGAAATCTCTCACGGTGGGGGTGGTGGGGGACAGGATGTCCCAAACTGTCAGTAACAACTGATCTGCCCTTTCACCCCACCATCGTGTAGAAATGAGCCCTACGGAGACCAGCGCTGCAAGAACCACCACCCCAGCGTGGGCTCCCGGGCTGAGAACTGCCTCCCTAGCAGGTGGCATTCGTACAGCGGTGATCTCGCCACCTTTCCTTAAACTGACACTCCTTTCTTGTGATTTTAGGCAGGACTCATCTCTGACATGATTTCTGAGAAGCTGATTATTGCCCTGGAGCCAGAGGCTGCATCGCTCTGGTGCAAACAGCTACCACAGGAAGGGTTTGTGACAGACGGCAGCGACAAGAAGAAGTTTGAAGACTCCCCGGGGATCCAGTATATTGTTGTTGACTGTGGAGGTAAAATTTTCCCTGTTTAACAGGTACCGTCTTTGCTGAGCATGGAGCACTGTTTTGCAGTGTCTGACACAGTGGGCCCCAAAGGACCCAGAGCTCGGACTCCACTGCTGTGCTTGTCACAGGGTTTTTATTTTTATTTCTCATTTAATAAGATTCACGGGCAGGCAGACAAATGGGAGGAAAAGACACATCAACCTGCACTGTGTCCCAGCATCAGCCACTGACGTGCACCCACATGCTGGTGTATGGCCTGAGCGCGCAGCCTCCTCTGTAGGAGCAAGTGGAGTGCCCAATGAATTGACCAAAGAGATTAGCCACCAGGTCCTGTAGAGTAAATCGTTAAGAGTATTTGGTGGAGCACAGTTCTCTAGTTTCCTGTGAGAGTTTTTTTGGTGTAACGTGAATTGCCTGCCAAGAGCAGTCAGGTGATTGTGAACAAATACTGAAAAAGCATCAAGAGGACCAGAAGTTTCTGAGAGTCTCACCACCACTGCTCATCATAACTCAGAGCTGCTCTATCAAAAGGCAGGAGCCAGCTATTTATGTGAGGAGGCCAGTCTCCTTTTGTGATCAGAAAGGAGATTGGCTTGTGCAGGGAGCAAGTCAGAGCATCTAGCTCTCATCAGCAGTTACTGTAGGAGCCTTGAGAGACCAGGCTTGTAAACAAAAGTGCATAAATGTAGGAAATTTAGAGGTGTGCAGGAGGAGTGAGGATGAGAAAAGAAAGCAGCAAAGTGCACTTGTGGACCAGGGCTTCAGGAGGTAAGGTTATATTCAGGGGAAAGTAAGGATCTCATGTACTGTAAAGAAAGCAGCTAACTTTGTGTCTGTGTGTCTGTGTGTAGGTGGCACAATAGACATCACGGTACATGAGATCCAAGAAAACCATTACCTGAAGGAGCTACACAAGGCAACTGGAGGTGGATGGGGAGGCAACAGAGTGGATGAAAATTTCACTGATTTCCTCAGGGAGATATTCAATGATGGTGTCTGGGACGAATATGTAAAGGGACACCCTACCGAATTACAACATATGTTGTACAACTTTAGTTTGCAGAAATGCTCTGCTAGTAGGGAGGAGGTCTACATACATTGTTACTACAACTTGACCAGATTGGCAGCATCCAAGAAGGACATCTCTCACTTCTTCAAAAAAGCAAACGGAGCTGTGTGGTGTGATGGGTTGATCATGATTACATATGAGAAAATGAAGAGCTTTTTTGACTACAGTATCAAAAATACCATTCGTACTTTGTCGGAAATTCTTAGCAAGCCTGAGGTAGCGAAGGTCCAGTACATCTTGCTTGTGGGAGGCTTTGCACCTAGCATCATCTTGAGAGATGCTATCAGTCAGGCCTTTAGCAAGAAATATCATATCCTCTGTCCTATGGAAGCCCAAGCGGCCATTGCAAAAGGGGCCGTTTTATTTGGAGTCAATCCACACATTGTTGCCTCAAGAGTCAGTGCTCGGACATACGGCATAGCAGTAGGTCGTGCATTTGATGCTGCTATCCATGACTTCCGTAAACGAAGGGTCTCAAAAGCTGGTGACTATATTTATTGCGTAGATCTCTTCAATAAATTGGTGGGAATTGGGGAGACAGTGAATATAAATAAAGTTGCCCGGTATAATTTCCATCCATTAGAATCAGATCAGACACAAGTATGCTTTTCTTTCTATTGTACAGAAAAACAGGATGCTCAGTACGTAGATGAGGAAGGGATGGAACTGCTTGGCTCCTGCACAGTGCCGATGCCAGACACAAAGCTGGGGAGGCAACGCCAGCTGCAGCTGGATATTAAATTTGGGCTCACTGAATTTAAAGCTACATGTACTGACGTTACTTCCAAACAAAGTCGGACAATTATGATAGATTTTTTATCTGTTTAAATGCTTGGTACCTCGAGCAGCAGGAGCAGTAACTCAAGGGAGAACATAGCTTTAGTGGGAGGCAATAACTACTATAATAGAGAAGGCAAATGGACCATAAAGTCCATCATCCAGCCTTCTGCTGGTAAACAGTTTGCTAGTCTGATTCTCCGGTTCCTTCCATTTCTCACCAACTGCCCTTTCAGTTCAAACCTCTCTCTCTGTTCTGACAGCAGGTTTATCTGCTGCTTTATCTCTTGTCCTTCTCACTTAGCCCCGTTGCATCTCTGAACGCAAGAGTCCATACCACCAATATAATCATCTGTACTCTACCTGTGTTTGATACAAAGCTTCTGGACTGGTGTCTAACTTCCACGTATACCGGCCCAGAACTATTTTTTTTAGCCTGACGTTTTCTTTCAGCTACATCCTCTCTTCCTATCATATCAGGTCTCTTTATCTGGAGTCCAGGTTTAACTCTGCCAGGTGTGACGTGCAATGGAATAAAGAGCTTTTGTCCCAGTCAGGATACTCTTTGAAGCAGAAACTCAACCTAGTCTGGGGGCTCGTATCCAAAACTTGTGGGAGTGTTGTTTTCATTAAACCATTGGGTGGCTCGAGCTCGTTAACCGGGCAAATACGAACGCCAGATTGTAACACTACAGATATGAATAGTGCTTGTGCTGCTTCCTGAGCCCCTCTATCCAGCTGTGGGTACTCTCTACATCTCTGACATGGCCTTTATATTTTCCATGTCCATAAAAGCTCGTTTCTTTGCCTTCTGCCTACAGCACTTGTGCACAGGTTCAGCACAGCATGGCCTACGTGAGCCCAAATTTGTCCGAGAAAAGGATGTGATCTTGCAGCGTGCTGGGTCTGGCTGGGATGGAGTTAACTTTCTTCATAGCTGCCCTTATGTTATCAAAGCATGTTCCTGAAATAGTTAGTAGTAATTAGTGTTCGGAGACCATGGGTACATTCTGACGGATGGGGAGGGTTCTATTCTTGAATCCATCGAGGATGCATGAGAGAAAGAACTCACTAATCAAGGAAAGCAAGTATTGTTATCATTCTTAAAGAGAAGCACTCTGGAGCAGATGGGCATGTGGACCTTGAAAATGCTACTAATCTGTATGTTTAGACAACTTGGCAGAAAAGTGAAAATTCTAAGTGTCCTACAATGAATTACCTTCAATATCATACTAAAAATCACACCCATAGGTCACAAAGACCCTGGCCCAGGTGAAGACCCTTCCCATGAGTATGTAGAGTAGCTATAATTTGATTGTGTAATCATATGTAAATTACTAACCTATCAAATATAGGTATGAGGTAGTAATATGATAATGATGTTGTAAAATGTCTCTATAAACCGCACGGAGAGTCCTGTTTGGTGTGCTCGATTTGTGCGAAACCACCAAGCACCCAGCCTGGTGCAACTCTGAAATAAAGAATCAGTGTCTCGTCCTGGTGTGTGGGATTGGCTATTGCACACCAGGTAATGAACCCGGTATTTCGGGCAACACTTACGCTGCTGTGCGATTTGTGACCAAAATGGTGTTGAGAGCACACCGGTGTTTTAGCAATAGCTGACCAGTGCTCGCACAGCAGCGATCCCGTCTCTGTTTCTCACTCTGCCCCTGCAGTGAGGAGGCTGGTGGGGACAGCAAGGGGCTGGGAGAGGACACAGCCAGCACAGCTGACCCCGACTGATTAAGGGGGTGTTCCATACGTGGTAACTTCATGCTCAGCAATAAAACTGGGGAGGGGGGGGGACACACACACAGTTCTCCAAAGCAGCTATTGCTGGGAGACTGCCTGGGCATCGGTCTGGTGGTGAGATGCAGTGACTACTTTTGGATCACTTTTTGGGAGGTTTTTGTGGTTTGTTTTGGTGTTGGTTTTTTGTTTTTTGGGTTTTTTTTCTTCCCCATCACTAAGGGTGTAGAGTTTCCCTGCTGAACGCCAGCCTGTTCCAATGCAAATACTTGGTTAGCCGGATACATTGCGTGAAAACTCAGTGCTGGCATCTTCATTAGCTGTAATGGCTGTGTTAAAATCACTGCTAGCCATGTACTTAATGCTCTTAATCATTAAAGCAGCATTCAGAAGGTTGGTCTGTATGTATACTATGCCCTATAATGTATAACAGCTGAACTATTTTGACTACATTGCCTTTATTTTCACATTTAAAAATCTTATGTGTGCAATAAAAGTATTCGCAACAGAAAATTGTGTACATTTCTATTGTATCAGATGGTACTTCTCTGTATACTGCGTGAGGGCCGTTCTAGGTAGCTAGGTCCCAACGAGCAGAGCGCTCCTGCTTTTTCCTTACCCTTTGGACTTGATACTTTCACCGGTGTAAAGTGCAGCATAGCTCCACCTGAGCCCACTGCTGCTCTCTGAACAGGAGAGAGAAGTGCAGTCTGGTGGCTGCTGGGAAGGCCACGTGGACCTGCCCCAGGTCTTTCCCAACCCAACCATCTGGGTTTTGCTGGGCTTTGGCATTCAGATGTTGTCACCAGCAGTCATGATTGCAGCTCCTAATTTTTGCTTGTTTTGATGAGCTGGTGATGTTGGTAACCTCCGACACTGAGCATGGAGCAGACGCAGGTGTTCGTCACCTCTGTAAAAGCAGCACTGAATGCCAGCATCTCAAGCCAGGCCTCAGAGAAACCTGGCAATACCTGCTATGGGGGGGCTCCAACCTCAGTCTGACAGCACGGAGGGTGCTGGGAAAATAGAATTATAGCTGCTGAGCCCTTTCCAGCCATCCTCTGCAACAGGCCTGTCTGCTGAGCTGGGAATTAACGCCTGCTGTGTAATAAATGGGGTGGTTTATTTATATTAAACTTGACACTTAAATAACAGATCACGAACTTTCAAGGAGAAGAAAACACAGGCAACTTTGCAGTACCTCTGACTGGTGCCGGATCCTAAAGCTCTGTGGGCAGTCATCGCTGCCGGACCCTAAAGCTCTGTGGGCAGTCATCGCTGCCGGACCCTAAAGCTCTGCGGGCAGTCATCGCTGCCGGATCCTAAAGGGCTGGGCAGGTAGAAGATGCTCTCTGTTTCTGTCGCCGGAGCTCGCCGGCTGCCTTCTGCCTAAAGCACGTGGTTTCTCGGAAAGTGAAAGAAACACACTCCGCTTTGCAGGACTGCTGCCGCGGTTTCCCCGTGCCGCAGCGGGAGGTACCTCCTCTCCTTCTCTGGCTGGGGACAGAGCCAGGAAAATCTTGGCCGCCGCACGCAGCCTGAAATACCGTGGCTGTGCTCCCTGCTTGGAATTTTCCAGCACCCTCTGCCCCCTGGCCTGACCCTGCCTGCTGAGGAGCGACCTGTCTGTGGCCAAGGCTGTCTCTGCAGCGCTGCCCAGCACCCCCGTTAGAAAGTATTTCTCCCTGTTCAGCAGAAATTACACTTAAGAGCATATTCCTTTGGGGTATTAAACAAAACAAACTATGGGAAGAGGAAAAAGAAATAAACCAAGCATGCATTTTCTTCCCCTGGGGTGGGAGGGTGTGTGTCGGCAAGAATGTGATGATGTTATGATTAAACCACAAATTTTTCATAGCAGTACCATTTTGAGGCCAAAAAAATAGGCTTCCAGAGCTTTTTCGTTTCGTTCACTAAAGACCCCTGAGGTGTAGTACAGATGTGTAGAATCCTATTAAAGATGTCAAAACTCTATGAGGTATCACTGTGTTCATCTTACAGGGAAGACTCAGCAACTTGTGCAGGGGGGAAAGCAGAATATGATTTTTCAAAACTGTAGAAGTAATACCGGAAGGTGAAAGGAAAGGAAAGTGTGTCACAGAGAGCACGGTGACATGGTTGAGGGCATCCTGTGGGTCAGGAGGTCAGGAACTGCCCTGTGCCTCTCAGCAACAGACAAAATTGACCCATTGCACCCCAAAACTGGACAGATCAGATGAGTTTACAGTGCTTCTGTGAAAACATGTTTAAGAAAAGGCAGTGAATGCTGAAAAAGGAGAGACGAGGCCAGGGCAGGTATAGCACCCAAAGGGACAGTGACCAGGGGAGGAGCCCATGCCAGAGCAGTTGAGTAGGACACAAGGAGAAGCAAGAGCAAATGGACACCCACGCACCAACCCCCAGCTCCTGCCTCACCCGTGGTCTCACCAAAGGGCCTGGATGTAACCTGCCGCACAGGGGTGGGAGACCGGGATGGGGAGAAGTGTCTAAGTGTTGCTTGGTTTGTTACTTAGCAATAAATTATTTTCCAACTCAAAATGGGTATTTTTTGGCCCACAGCGTGATGTCTGATGATACATCAGGTGAATGAGCACCTTTGTACTGCAGTGTCCCCGACGAAGTTGGGGAGAGTGGAGAAGTCTCCTGGGGAAGCTGAGGTTTGCTTGTGAACTGCTGCAAACAAAAACCAAAGGGGAGGGAAACGAAGGGTGAACAAGGGAGATGAAGAGGAAAAGACGAAGAAAGCTAAGAGGGAAGACTCATCCTTGTGTGATGCACATTGCTACCACAGCTCAGGCCAGAGACCATGGCTCACCACCACACTCCAGCTTCTCCCACAAGTGTCCATAGCAAGTCAGGGTGCACCAGGATCTGCAAGGAGAACATGACACCTGGAGAGAAGAGGGAAAATTGCAAGCAAGTAATCATCCACATTCACACCCCAAAGAAAAACCGTCTCTACCCCCAAGCTCTGGACCTGCCCAAGTCCCTTTCCCTTTGGCTAAAGTTGGTGCTGCTCTTTCTTCAGGAGCTCGCTCCCTCCTAGGCCACCCATGACAAGTACCTGATGCGTGTTCTGCTCTCGGCCAAAAACTTGGTGCTTTCTCCACCGAGATCCTCCCAGGCGGTTTTGGCTTCCAAGGCCTGGGAACCGCCAGCTCCTGCAGTGCTGTCCTCGCTCCCTTCTCTGCGTCCCTGTGCTGGCAGCTGGGCTTGGCCGACCGGTGCTTCCCTGGTTTGTGTCCGCCTTCAAAGAGGCAGCAGTTCCAGCAGCACAGCCTGTGCGTCCCACCCCCCAGGGCTTTCCTGAAATCTGGGACATTTTTCTGAGGATTTTGGGATGAGAAAACAGAAGGCTGTGCAGCTTGGTATCAGACCACTCTCTGTTTGCTGTGGTGGAGAGGGAGGGAAGGGGGCAGGTAGTTTCGGTGAAGTCATTCAAGGCATCCCTCAGCAGTGGTGGGACACAATCCCACCAAGACTGATCAGTCCCTGTGAGGTTGCAAACACCCCTTTCCTTTTGTCCCAAGGTACTGGGCTGCTTTTGCTTGCTGTGCTGCACACTTCTCCCTCGTGCCTGTTCCTTCCCGTTTCTGAACCATCTCAAACAATACGAGGTTTTGTCTGCGCTCGGCATCCAGCGGCAGCAGTTCCTCAAGCCCCTTAGCCCTTATTTCGTGTGCGTGCCCTGGACTTAACCAGAACATTCCTGCCAGAGGGTAAGCCCAGGTGCCGTGTGGATAATCCAAGATTTTTTTTTGCCTCTGGTTCCAAGTTACCGTGACAATAACGGGCCCAAACGCGCTGTCTGCAGCTCTGCACTGGCCTTTCTCCTGCCCCTTATCTCTTTCTTCCTCCCAGGGAGGTTGGGCTTTGGATAGGACAGAGATCACAGCTGCAAGCCAGGAGGATTAGGGTAGCAAATTGCCTGTGCTTCCAGACTGGGTGTCCTGCACCCATTTATCTCCTGCTTTAAAGTGGCACAGCTTGCCAGGGCACTGTGGCTAGGGATGCCGTGACCCACACTGCCGTCACCGTCCCCACCGTGGCATTGTTCCGGGGTGGCGGTGCCACCCTCCTGCCTGGTACCAAGGCTGGGAGCAGCGTGGGGTGAGCCCCTGCTAAACCAGAGGTCTGTGGGGAAAGCAGTGACCGTGGTGAGGAAGCAGGACTGGAGAGAGTTGCCGGAGCTCAAAATGGGATCTTTGGACTGAAGGAGCAAGAAGTGCTGGGAAGAGGCAGGGCACCGTGGTGCCTGCAGCACAGCAGAGCTCTCCGGAACAAACTAGGAAAATTAGTGCTTGGGCAAGGATCGCCCTTGGGAAAGAGAAGCCAAGCACTGGCCTTGTCAAGGGCAAGAGGGGAGGAGAACCAACCTTTTTCTTCCTCACTGAGAACCCCCTTTTTTCTCTTTTCTCCTCAGGCACTGAGATCTTTGCTCTGGCATCTGACACCACAGCCAGAGTGCTAGTCCTCCCTCCTCACGTGGTTGGTTTCTTTCCTGATTAAAAGTGATTAGACAGCCCTAAAGCCTGCAGAAATGTGACCAAGGGGAACAGAGACAATGAATCCATTCAAGATCTCTTAAATCCCTGGGGCAGTATTTAGAGAGCCAGAAGGAGAGAACTGGAGCAGAACCGCCCCACCAGGACCTCCCCGACCTTCTCCTTCCTGCTGTGTCCTTTGTTGCAGCTGTCTCCTCCACCATGTCGCTCTCTGAAGCAGAGGTACAAAGTGCCCGTGGTGCCTGGGAGAAGATTTATGTGGATGCTGAGGACAACGGGACCACTGTGCTGGTCAGGTAAGGAAAGAGCCCATCCCACTGCTACCCCATAGTTGAAGGAGGAACAGCAAGAAGGATGGCGTTGTCACCTAGGAGCATGTCTTGATGTATTTCGTGCAGCCCTTGCTGGGAACATTTTGGTTTGCTGTGGTTTATCCCACCTCAGGGAGGAAACATGGAAGAGGAGAGGTCCACACAAATAAAAGTAAAAGGAAAGGGGGAAAAGGGTGGGAAAGAAAGAAGAAGTGAGGACAACTTCTTCACTCCACCCGTTTAAGGTAAAGAAAAGAAAGTATGATATGAAAGAGAATGGAAACAAAACATGGGCCCTATTTCCCTCTTACCCACTAGCTGTAAATTGCTTTAATGATTTTTTTTTTACTTGCATGTCCTCAGTATTTCTCTTCTGATTCTCCTTCAGCCTTTACAGTCCACAGCCCATCTGTTTCATTGTATTGTACCCTTCCTGTGGGCTTTCCTCTCTTAGTTTTCGTTCTGTTTTCCTCTCTTCTTCCGTAAGACAGAAGTTTCTTCTATTCACCTTTCACATAACCCTCTCTCAGCTGTGACTTACATCATCTCCATATCCACTGATCAGTCCAAATACTATTTCTTCTTATCATACCTTTACCACTCCCCCTGGCTTTGTTATGTATCACACCATGTGCCTGGATCAACCTCAAAAAGCGTTATGTACCTCTCTTTCCTTCTGCACTCTACACAACCTGAGGACAGTTAGGGTCAGAAATGCAGCTATAAAATGGTAGTAGAATGCAGTGGCTTGGCTCCCTGGGGCAATATACTGTAGAAGGTTTTGCCTTAGTGTACCTACAGCCCCATCCATGCCTTCAGAGAAGTTCTGGGGTCCCCAGTACAAGACAGACATGTACATAATGGAAAGAGTACAACAAAGGGCCATGAAGATGATGAAGGGACTGGAGCACCTCTCCTGTGAGTAGAGTCTGAGGGAACTGGGATTGTTCAGCCTGGAGAAGAGAAGGCTCGTGGGGATCTTATCAATGTATATAAAAAGCTGAAAGGAGGGTGCAAAGAAGACAGAGCCAGGATCTTCTCAGTGGTGTCCAGTGACAGGACCAGATGCAATGGGCACAAGCACACAGGAGGTTCCCTCCAAACATTTCTTACTGTGGGGGTGACTGAGCACTGGCAGAAGTTGCCCAGAGAGGTTGTAGAATTTCCATCCATGGAGATATTCAAAAACCATCTGGACGCGGTCCTGGGCAACTGGGTTGAGCATGGGGGTGGGACCAGATGACCTCCCTTCGAGCCCAACCATTCTGTGACTCTGTGAAATGCAATCTGCATTTTGCTATTGCTGTTTCAGGTGAATGACTGGTTAACCCAACAAATTAAACGGCTTTTTTAAGAGCTTGACCAAGATAACTATAACTGATGTATTATAAAAGGCAATTACTTTATGAATGGCATTGAGTTGTGTTACTTTTGAACAAACGAAAGGAGCAGTACCCAGTACTCAAACAACAATCCATCACAGGCAGTAAGAAAGCTTTGGGACGGACTCTAGGAAGGGGTTAATTAACAAAACCAATAGTAGGGTTTCTCCATGAAAACACCCACCAAGAACACAGTGGACATATCCGCTGTCCAGAACATCTTTGGGAATATCATGCTGTCACACTCACCCCGTGTGGACACGCTCCTACTTCTCTGTGGATTTTAGCTCCACCTAATACTGAGTCAACACTGAGGAAACATTTACTGTAGAAGCAGCAGAATAAATTCAGGATAGGTAGGCTTTAAGGTGGAGAGCCCCATGCAGAGGCGAGGGAGGGGACAGGCTGCCATGGGCACAGGGGCTGTGCACACATGGGAAGAGCAAAGGAGAACCAAGGAATACAGGGGAAAGAGGAATCTGTTCTAATAAAGAGAAGGAAAAAGGGCAATAAATGCGTAAGACAAGGCCTGGAATGAGAAGTCGTATCTTCATCAATGCCTTGGTCCACAAATTAGGACGTTTCTCATTTCTCAACAGGATGTTTACTGAGCACCCAGACACCAAGTCCTACTTCACACACTTCAAAGGCATGGACTCTGCTGAAGAGATGAAACAGTCGGATCAGGTCAGGGGCCACGGCAAGAAGGTTTTCAGTGCCATCAACGACATGGTGCAACACCTGGACAACTCTGAGGCTTTTCTTGGAGTAGTGAACCCACTTGGCAAGAAACATGCCACCCAGCTGAAGATTGACCCCAAAAACTTTAGGGTAAGCCAGCAGCCCTCTACCCAGCAGCTGAAATTGTGATATGGGAGGATGTATTCCCCTTCGAGGGGTAGAACTGAGGAAAATAGGCTTTGTATATATAAACATGCTTCAGGGAGTGGAGATGGTGGAAGGTGAGACAATTGATAGTGGAAGACAGCAGGAGTGAGAGAACTGTCATCTGTTGGGAAGAAGGCTATGTCGCAATGCGATGCAGGCAGGTCTGCTGAGGTAGCAGTTGCAGAGCTGCCCATGAGTTGTGGTGGGTTTTCTCAGTGCAACAGGGTTCCTACCCTTGTCATTTAATAACAAAACACAGAAAAGCAGCTTAACACTGGACTTGAGTCCTTGATGTCTATTTTTCTCTAGCAACAGGAACTGAGCTTTTCTAGGACAGCTAAACCAGCTGTTATCGAGCAACAATGGCAACAGCATTCCCATCACTAAACAACCACAGCTAATAAATGCAGGATCAAAGTCCACCTAGCCGAGTGCATTTGTAATTATTTTATTGGCCTTACGCAGCACAAAATGCAAAAAGAGGCACCCTCTGGCAGAGGTCACTTGGGCATCAGGAAGGTGGTTTCTAAAGCCATGAGCCCAGTTTTCAATAAGTGGGAGAATAAGTGAGGATTTCTGCCTGGAGAGATCCTGAAAAGATCTTTTCATGGTAAAGATGCACAAAAAATAATAAACGCTTCACAGAAAAGGAGCTGACAATTGAAAGTGTACCACCCACCTGTGAAGACAAACAAATCCTCATTGCTACAGAGTGCTAGATAGCTAGTGAGCAGGAAAGATTAGGAAGAAACTTACTCCCCAAGCCACGTATTCCATAGATGTCCAACATGGGGTTCCTCATGGCCTCTAAGCATTTGGGACAGTCCACTGGCAGAAGAACGGACCAAATAAACTGGTCCTGTACAGCCGTCTTTAAGTGACGGGTGCAGTCAGTATTAACTAGATATGAGATTTATTACGTATTATTACTCATTAATAGTAATAATAATACGAGTATTACTAGATACGAGTTGAATGCAGCAGCAGTGACTGCATCTTTTGGTGAATTCTGTATTGCACCTAATTTTCCGTGACCTGTTACAAGCTCTGCATGCTATATGCTTCTGAACTGTTCTTGTACCCCCTTTTTGCCCTCCAAGAATCCCAGCTGAAATATTTTTTTTCCTTATGCCTCTAACATGGAGGAAAGTTCACACTGGTTGTTTCTTCCCTTCTCCTTGTTTAGATTATCTGTGACATTATCTTGCAAGTGATGGAGGAGAAATTTGGTGGAGACTGCAAAGCTTCCTTTGAGAAGGTGACCAATGAAATCTGCACTCACCTGAACAATGTCTATAAAGAGGCGGGTTGGTGAGGATGTGCAACCTCCAGGCACTTCAAACATCTCGCCAGCACTGATTTGCTGCTCTTGGGCCTCCAGCCACAGTTGGAAGAATGAAAAAGTTAAAAACAAAAAAAAAAAAAAGCAAGAAAAAGGCTTATATAATGTAGATATCAGTGTCAATAATTTCCTTAGCAAACTGAGTTTCTACAGTTAAATAAAACCCACAGATACATCAAAGCCAACCAACAAATCCTGATGTGCTTTGCAGCTTCAGTGCTCCAAGGTGGGTTCCTCTGGCCACCATCCTTGAAGACATTTTAAGATGATGACTTTAAGCTTGCTATTCCTGAGAGAAATCCAGCCCAGAGAGGCACCAGCAGCTCTTTATCTCAGCTACTGCCTCTCCATCCTCATGAATGATGAGCAGGAGACCATTTTGAAGCATCTCTAGGGATTTTGTAGAGGTCATTATTTAAGAGGTATGGGTATTGTTTCATGTTTGAACTAAAACAATGGGGGAAGTGGTGTATGGGAAAGACTAACGTCTGAGAAAAACACGGGGAAAGTCCCATCCTGCATGAGCCAGTGGAGTTCCACAACCTGGGGAGAGGTTTCTCGGAGCAACTTTCATCACAAGGGATGGCAACACCAAATGTGGTCACCACTGGGTCCCTCTGGTCAGGGATGAACCTCTCCAGCGTGTGGATTTCACAGTGCTACTCCCAGCAAATTGCTCTGCTCTGGCCACATACCCAGGACAGGGCAATAGTACCGAGCTCCTGAGCTCCCGTGCTGCTCAGAATGCATCCAGCGGAGGGAGGTCGCTGCCCCGCTGAGTGGGATTTCTGCGGTGCTGCCCTCATCCCGTCCTGCCGCATGGCCTGAGCCTCCCTTCAGTGGTAACCAAGTCCCGAACTACGTAATTGCTTTTCCTTGTATTTTTTAGACATGGTGAGATCATCAGCTAACAACTGCAAATAACTACATGCTGTTTTGCTTCAGTGTAACACAATAAACACAGAGAAAGCAGATGTGTCCTCTCATTTGTAGCGCAGAAAAGGCAGGCGTGGTGTGCAAGAGCAGTAGCTGGTTACAGTGCATGGTTACTGGTGGCACTGGTGGCTTTTCCAAAACCAGCTCAAGCTCCCACCCAGGCACCCATCACACTTGTAGTAATCAGTCTCCTTGGGGGGGTGGGAAGGGAAGCTTTTCAGAGAAGCTTTGTGCTTGACCATGAATCAATAATTTTGTAAAGAGCTAAAAATGCAGAATTCTTCATTCAAGGTGTAGTTTCCTCACTCATCCCATTTGTTTGCCAAAGGGTGCTGAAATCTCAAAGTCCAGAAGATGAACCCTTGCCAGAGGGGAGATGGGGAAGCATATTGCACAGCATCATCAAATGTTGTGAGAAAAGAACAAGACTTGTAAAAAAGTATTTATAGTCTCAAATCCCTTTGTGGCAGTACAAGTAAAGTTAATGCTCTGAAAAGCTTAAAATAATTTCCCCTTTTTTTTGCTCACTTTAATGCACATTAAAAGCCCTATTTGCCATGATGACAGTTAGCTGTAATGACATGCTCATCATTGCGATAGACACCTTGGGCTGGCAGGAGCCTGACAACACTGGCTGGTGGCTGAAGGATCTTGTCTTCCCTGCGATGGAGAGAGGAGTAGCAAAAGAAAAGTCTGTGAAACAAATCAAACTCAGGCTTAAGTAAAGAGGGAATTTTAAAAAGAATCCATTTACAAAGGGGATCCATATTGAATTTTAAAGATTTGTATGATGTGGGTTTTTTAGGGTTGTTTTTTTTGGTGTGTATGAGATTTCAAAGGGCAGCGGGAAGCTTTCCCAACAGAGAAATCAGACAGCCAGATACCTGAGCTGAATTCCCAGTTTTCCAGCAGCCTCACTGTGCAATCCTGTCTGGCTTTCCTTGGACCTCACTGTGCCTCTGCAAAACAGCTACAGTCACGTACTTGGGAGGCAAACCAAAGACACTCTCTACTTATTGAACCGGTAAATACGTGGTGTTGTGCATAGTGTATGCATTCTTAGGGACAACTTTGATCCTGTGAAGAGAAAACTAAGGGAAACATCATATCTAAAGGTATCAGGAAGACATTTCCCGTGGAGCACCACCACTGAGGGGGACCAAAGCCCTCAGACCAAGCTTCATGGTTTTCATCCAGCCTGCGGGACACCGGGAAGGTCGGGCTGAGATGACAAATCTGTGCCATAGCAGGAGTGGAATAGCACAAGTGCCTGTGACAGGTTAAATTGGCTAAGTGCCATGGAGTCATCTTTGTGTCTGACCTAAACCAGAACAGTGCAAACACATGGAGAATACTGAGAAAGGGGAAGAGGAGTCAGAGGGAGCTCATGCAGGAAGTTTACCACGCAGCTTATAAAATCCAAGTGCTTTTCCCATTGTGTTGCTGGAGAAGAAAAAGCATCCCCACAAGCAAAACTTGACCTTGTAGAGACAAGCGAACACTTTCCAGATTCAAAATATTACCTAAACACTGTAAAAACACATAGGTACTTAAATTCAGTTCATTGACTTTATCGAGTGGACTCAGACCTTCCAGTGGAGCAGCTTTGGGAATGAACAAGGAACAGAAAATAAAGGATCACGGGCAAAGAGATGAGAGAAATTTAACCTGAAAAACTTCAGTTGCTGTGGTGACAAGGCAGAAACTTACTCAGAGGAAGGTGCGTTTGCAAGGCATCCCTGTACAAACACAAATCAATGCTGGGGTAAAATCCAAGAGTCCAGTGGTGTGTGGCAGCATCACCAAATCACCCTGAGACAAAGGCTACGAACGTACCGAGGCCATTTGAAACGACAGGGAGTGGTTTACAGAAGCAATTAACCTACCTGTTGAGGTATTAGTTAAGCCTAACAGTTGTCTGGCTAAAGAGTCTGAGCCAGGCAGCCTTCCTGCCCCTGCCCGGCGCACGGGCAGCGGAGAGGCTCAACGAGGTGAGCAAGTGCGGGGAGGTCGTCTCAGATACCCCAGGGCTGCCCAGAGAGGGGGTGAGAGACCTTGCAGCGGATTTGGGGAAGCTTCTAGGAGATCCTTTGAGCCAGGTCCAGAGGAAAACCCTCCCCTTCTGAAAGGCCGTTTGTGTTATCGGTGATTTAAGTGAAGGGCTGCTTGAGCTCCTTTGCTGTAGAGCTGGGGGCGTAGGTACAACCATCACCCTCAGAGCTGTTGCTTTACACTGAAAGAGTAGGGGCTGCTTCTGTTTGCTGCTTGAAACGCCTAGCGATGGGTAGAAAGAGGGTACAGCCCAGACGGGAACACTCAATGTTTCTGCCCAGTGGTACGTGCCAGGGTGGTCGCTTCTGTCAGAGCTGGAGAGGAGCAGGGGGAGCCCTGTCAGACTTCCAAGTCTCCTTCCTGGTTAAACAGAAGGCAGCGCGAGGCTCGTAACGGCACAATGCGTGATGAGAAAGGATTGCCGCCTACAGAAGACCATACTGAGATACAGCAAGTGAATTGTGACGCCTGAATTGGCACTAGGAGCCAGCGGTCCCTGGAAGAACAGAACAGCCACTGAATTCAAACGCCGGTCCCCCAGGGCTGGCGCTCAGGCAGCTCATGAAAGCACAGGTGTGATTTATGCTGCAAACCAAACCAAAAAGCCCCCAGACCTGTTCTAATCTTCTCAGTTTTCAACATTGTAAAAAAAAAAATCTCTCTTTTTTTCTTTCATTACAGCATCCTGCTTTGGGGAAAGGCAATGTTAGAGAAGATGCCTTTTTTCTTTACCTTTGCTAAAGCTAATACTGAGCTAATGACTGTAGTTAGAATATCACTGAAGCGCAGTTACCATTACATGCCATACCAGAGCGCTTCTGGCTCACGCAGTGGAGTGGGTTCGAGCCAGTTCAGGGCATGGTTATACTGGTCAGGTTGCACACGGTCAGGATCAAACAAGCCTAAGACACACAGGAATGATTCTTTTTCCCCCTCTGGTGTGAGCCAGCAGCATCCTAGACTGAATTGTTTGCTCACTCAGTGGACAGTAGAAATAACAGCCTTGTTGCACTGGAAGAATGTTTTGTACGCTTGTCTTAGCTCAGGCTTCTGGTTCCAACGTGCCTGGAAGCATTTCCCCAGGAGGAAGCACTGCTGTGGCATCTCTCTCTCGCAGGTGGCAATGCAATGCTTCACTTTATCCCCTCCACAACCACATGGGAGCAGACGGATCAGGGACATGCTGCTGGTGATGCCGGTGCCGCTGACCTCCATTCAGCCTCCCCAGGCTGTCCACCAAGGACATCCAGCAATCGCTGACCGCTGCCATCAGGCAGAGCGGGCTGATCCCAACATCGTGCTGAAACTGCCCATTCGCAGGGGCCACCAGCAGAGCTTTGCACGGGGTTACGAGCAGAGGCAGAATTTTAGGATCAGGAAGACAACAGCTGTGAAACATTGGAGCTGACACCTGGATTATGGTCCCACCCTCCGCCAAGGCAGCAGTTGCCCTCGCCTGTTGGATCTTTACTCCCATTGCTCTGTTGCAAACCAGTTTGAGCTTGGGAAGATGGCAGCACCTTATTAAGTTACGGTAGTTTGGTGCAAAGTCCCCAACCCGGTTATCACCCTGCAGTGACGGACAGGCAGAGGCTGGAGCAGGCCTTTGGTGCTGGTGGTGCCCGATGGCTGGTGCCATGAAAGTCTGCAGCCCCTCTGAGCCAGCACCAGGAACAATTTCTAAGCTCTGCGCTCCTGAGCGGCACCATCAATACTTCACGACAGTCAGCATTCACCACACCATTTTGGCCTGGGGAAGGGCCACGGTGGTTCCTGCTGTCCATCAGCCTCTTTTGGACCTTGCCCGTGGCCAGCCCTGCTTTGTTGCTAGCTAATCCCGACTGCCCTTGGCGCATTTGCTAGGATGCTGCCTGCCTGTGGTGCTCTGCGCAGCACCGCCGAGAGCCTCGGGAAGCGATTTGGGACTGCGGTCTCCCCAGCAACAGGAGGTGAAAAGCCAGAGCCGGGAGAGACAAGTCATGAGAGAATTTTCTAATTGCCCCCTTGACTGTCCATTATGTGCCTACAGAAGGGAAAGCAGGGATAAAGAGGAGAGCCTGGGGTAGAAACAAACATTTCTTCCTCTCTTCCCCTGTATTTCCAGCTGCTGGAAACCCCTACCCAGCAGCCTGCTGCTTCCCAATTTTGCAGGCTGCAGCGAAAGCCAGATCTCCAGGTCTTATCAAAAAGAAGAATTAAAGAATTGCATGAGCAGTAACGGTGCAAGAATTTGTTAAGAATTAGGTAGAAAAAAAGCGATCAAAGCAAAAAACCAAAGAGCAAGAAGCATACAGGACTGAACGGAGATCCTGTTAACGCTTTTTTATAAGCCACTGCATCAGGAGAAACTAGCCCCTACTGTTTGCTGAACAAAGGGCAACTATACTGCGCAAGGTGGGATGTGACATGTGGGATGGAGAACAGCAGCCTGGGGGGTATTACCAGGTGCCGCAGACGCTTACACAACACACTGCCATCACCTCCGGTGAGTAGCTCACTCTGCATTTATACATTTTTTTAATGTTGACCGCGACTGCAATCAGCTTAGATCCCTAACAGCCACGGAGGGGACAGCACACGTCTCACCGAGTCATCTTCAGTATCACAACAAGAAACTTCCGTGCTGGAGCTGCCGTACCTGTCACCATTTGTTTGGAGGTACCCAGCCATGCCTTCAGCTGTCTTGCGTTGGCCCCAGGTGACTTAAGACAAGTTGCCATCATTCTCCCTTCAGCTACAGAGACAATCCTGCCCCAAGGCTATTTAAGGTTTGCACAACCATCCATTTGTATTGGCTTAGGGCGACAGTTGACCTATTTTCAAGAAGGACAGGGAACTTCTGGAGAGGGTACAATGAAGGGCCACAACAATGATTAGGGGTCTGGAGCATCTTTCTTATGAGGAAAGGCTGAGGGAATTGGGTCTTTTTAGTCTGGAGAAGAGAAGCCTGAGGGAGATCTCATCAATGTTTACAAATACTTATAGGGAGGGGGCCAGGAGGAGGGGGCAGGTCTTTTTTCAGTGGTACCCAGTGACAGGACAAGGGGCAGTGGGTATAAAATCGAATATAGGAAGTTCCATCTCAACATGAGGAGGGACTTCTTTCCTTTGAGGGTGGCAGAGCACTGGAACAGGCTTCCCAGAGAGGTGGTGGAGTCTCCAACTCTGGAGACATTCAAAACCCTCCTGGACGCCATCCTGTGCAACCTGCTGTAGGTGGACCTGCTCTGGCAGGGGGGCTGGACTAGGTGATCTCCAGAGGTCCCTTCCAACACTTAACTTTCTGTGATTTTGTTGTTTTTTCTCCACTGCCAGCTGGAGCAAAATGGAAGGTGCCTCAAAGGCACAAACAGGTGCAAGACGGAGTGGACAGACAGAAGGGCTCCAGGGTCAGGGTATACGCTGTAGCAACAGGAGGATAAATCCCAGACTGGCTACCGGGCGGAACGCAAGAGGACAGATAGGAACAGCCTCCTCTGCCAGCTTCATCCGCAAGTCCGATGCTGGGTAATGCGATATGGCCGCATTTTTCATAAGGCCAAGCACCTCTTTGCTTGGAAATGTCACTGCTTTACTGTACAGTTCCTACTGCTCCAGCAGAAGCAACTCAAGTATGTTCAGGAGAAGACCCCTTTTCTGGTAACGTGCCATCCTCTAGCTGCTTACCATCTTCACGTTCTTCTGTTCTGTGCTCCCCTGACTAATCCAGAGTGAGAGCTTTCTCAGACACAGGAATAATGCTTGCAGGCTCACCGCATTTCAAACACTTTAAATAAATGAAATAATCACCTATTTTTGCTCTATTTGTACACCTGCAATCTGCTAAAAATTGCTGTGGAGCTACAACTGAGTGAGCAAAATTTCAAAGAGGAGATACTCGGCTACAGTATCCTTAGAATCCCTCAGGAGCTCCACTCCCTTCCCAGGCTGCAGGAAGCCTCCTTGCATGAGAGGGAAGGTATTTTCCGCAAATAGGAATTGCCTCGAGCAGTCTCAGTACTCAGACCCCCTCGAGGACCTTCAGACCTGTGTGGTGTCTTGGCGAAGAATCAGTAGCAGCACAGATCCCTACACATGCTGCCAGTGACACGTTACTACACGGCAGTATCCCTCCTGGATTCCCTGTGGGTCTAGCACCTTCCCTCTGGCTCCCTCAATGCAGTAAGAATCAATGGCCAAACAAGCAATTGAAGGGAGAAAAGTTTGGCAAACAGGCTCCAAACAGGCTCCCTGCGGGAAGTTTTAAGTACAGTGCGGAGAGCTGACACCAAATTGTAATTGTGAAGCTGGTGCACCCATGCCTGTAGGATGTATCTGACCCGGGTTCGTGGGCTGAGTGACTTGATCTTCCGAATGATCTCACTGCGGTATTTCTCATCTGGTGCTAGACCGTAAGTCAGATTTAACCATTGCCGAACCATTTACTGAAGACTGGAAAATGGAAAACCACAAGTAATGAAGCCCAACCATTTGATTAGTGTCAAACCTCCTTCCTTTATGTGATGCAGCAGAGATGGACAGACATTTCCCCCAGATCCTTTTCATAATCGTTTTGGCCATGCAAACTAACGTCAGTCAATACCACTCTTCAGGTGTTCAGCGGGAAATACACAGGTGATGAGTTTCACCCTCCTGGAAATTAAGGTAACTTGGTTCTATGGAAGGGTGGAAGATCCTCACTTATTCAGGCACAACTAATAAAGCGGTCTGCCTCACTCACTGATGGATGTTCCACATCTCTTGCATCGCAAGTGTATTTCATCAATCACCTTAATTCAGTTCTCTTCCCAACTGCACTCCAGTCCTCATTTCAGACAAGAGACTTGTATTTCCATATGTAATTCAGATTATTTGATCAGCATACCAGAGGTAAGACTTACCTTCTCTCTAACACTGGTGTAGTACTTGGATACTATGAAGCTTATCACCCCACGAAAACCTATAAATAAGGAAAGGCTCAAATCCAATCACCCTTTCATAATTAAATTTAAAAGCCATTTGTAAAAATCAATGGCATATTACCCAGGATTTGCTAGTAAGGAGTCTACGCAGTGTTTTGTCATCATATGCAAATTCCCACCCCACCTCCAGCCCCCTTTTACAATACAAAATTTCTAGTTGCTGGCTGTCGGGGGAGACAGGTCCTCAGGATTTCTGGAATATTTTTATTCCACAAAGGAATTCCAAAGGAGTTAGCAATCCACTCACTGGCAATTCTGCTATGCAGGATGCATCTAGAAGTGACTGTTCACCTTTTGTCACACCACTAGAATTCCATTAACAAAGGTGTGACAACAGATGTTAGCAAGTACTTACACAGTGTGCTCATACCACAGGGACAAACACTGGCAACTTACACTCATCCCACAGCTGGGCCACACAGGAAATAATAAAGCATTCCCAGGAACGAAACTCACATTCAGATTTCAAATGGGTAAAGAAAAAGTGTTAAGCAGTTAGGCACCATTATTACTGTATTTCTTTAGGAGCTTAAAATGACATGAATTCAAAGTGGAGGGTACGTGCCACGCTGGCTACCAACTCCTTGCTGAGATGGCAAGGTCCAGTTCTAGCTTTCACTGCCAGCCAAAACACTGCTGAATTATCTGCTGGGTTAGAATTACCACCCATGTGTTCTGACCATACTGAAGAGGCTACAGAAATGTGACCAAGGGAAAATGCGCACAGTGCATTTATAGTGAATATTATACACCCAGGATTAGTGGGCCTACAGAGGCACTTGGACTAGGGAGACACAGAGAAGCTGTAGAACCTGCTGAAAATGCAACTACATCATTACAAACACTGATCTTAGCACCACTGAGTTACTCAACAGTGACAGGGAGAAAACGTGCCAATCTCTAAGATTATTCTGGGGGGGGGAGTAGGGTGTATGCGAATAATTTATATTGCCCCAAAGCACTTTCAATCAGCCAGAACTGATAGCACCCCCTTTATGTAAAGGCAGCTTGCACCCAAATGATACACTGCTTTTTGAAACTGACGTCATTGAGGAGTTAGGGGTTGTGCCATGATCATTATGATTCCACACTTTTTTGCCTCTGAAGACCTTAGGATGGTCAGGATTGTAATCAGAGAAACTGCTTCTCCTAGAGCGCACCTGCATGTTAGAAACTTTGATAACCAAATGCTAGTTTTTAAATGACTGAATTGCTAAGTAACCACCTTAAGAGACCAGTATATCCTTGTTAAGTTATTGGACAATGTGGTTTGCTTTTTAATTTTTTTTTTTATTTTTTGTCCTTAATTTTTTCGTTGTTGTTGTTGTTGCTGGTTTTTTGTTTGTTTTTAATACAATTAAGGATGTGCCATTTACACCCCACAAGAAAAAGCAGAAAGAGTCCTTATGGAAAAAACAAATATATTGAACACATACCAATCAAATGGTACAGATATGGGACTGGCTTTGATTTCAAAATTTAAGTAGAAATAAAAAAGATGTAATGCAACAGCTGTTCAATTTCCATGTCTAAATAGGCACTGTAAAAAGACATTTCCGCTTTCTCCAGCACACATTCCTGTCTAAATCCTCCCACTGTAATCAACTCCTAGGTTCCCAAACAAAAAAAGTCACTGGGAACATAACCTTAGAGTAAAAGTTAATATCCATCCACCCACCCTCTTACAAAAAAAAAAAAAAAAAAAAGAGCAAACAAAAACCCCCCGAAATACAACCTTTCAACGCTGCTGTTTTGACTGGAGCAGAATTGGAGAATTTATAAAGGTTCAAAAGCACCCAAGGCAAGTAGTACAATATAATTTGTTCACTAACTTGTATTGGAAAGGAGATTAAAAACATTTGAGATCTGCATCGTGGTACATAAAACTGTTGTCCTGAATAAAGAGAAATCTTTCAGAAAAGTTTTACAACTTGGTGGAAGTCCAGGACCCAGCTTTAGGCATCATTAATTGATGGGGTTTAATTCTGACTTGGTTATAACCACTTTTATATACTGTACATCTACCCTAGTTGGATCAGTGTCTGGAACTGCTCACTGGTGTCCCTTTGAACAACTGTAAACTAAACCATAGTATGCAACTCCATAGGAAGCTAGAGATCAGGTGAATATACAGCCAGTTATATCTCCCCTGCTTCACGCTCTTCTGAGCTCCTCGGGTCTTCCGATCGGCCATTAGCACTTTCATAAGAGCGTTTCTTGTCTTTGAAATCTCGCGGTGACCTCTCTCTTGAGCTTCTATCTTTATCGCGTGATGTTCTGTCACGATCTCTTGAACGTTCCTTGTCTCTAGAAGATCTTTCTTTTGAGGATCTGAAAAGTGCAGTAAAATTGAGAACTCAAGTTAGTCACAAATCTGTAGCTACCAAACAGCATTTTGATTTTATATTTTTCTTCTTTTTCCAACCCAACTTTAGATTTACATAAATAGAAGTGAATGAGAAGACATCAGAAACCATTCTACTATTCTCCCTTCTCTAGTTCCAATTTCAAAAGAAATTCTGATAGAGACAGAATTTACAGAGCCCAGATTAAGAGACAGAATTTAAGGTCAATGTGCTTCACGAAATTTCTTATTTTCAACCTCTGCCCTCAAGCTTCCATTAACAGAAGCCTAATTGAAATTTCTAATCTGTAGTCTCTGCTTTGGTAAGAATGTCTAGCCCCTCTCAGATATGTAAATTACAAACTTAAAAAAATTAAAAACAGGAGTTTGACTAAAAGCAGGGGCAAATTAACTTGTGTAATTCTGGAATGAGGCTATTACATGACAAATATAAGACAAATCTGGAATCTGTGCTACCATTAGGTTTTGTTAGAAGAATTATCCCTTGTGTGATTTTATGATGTTGGTATGGCGTTATTTTTAGATATTTTACTCTGATAATAGGCATTTCCAGAACCTTTACAATGGAGCTAGAAATGAACTGTTCTGTTAAAACAGTCCACAAGGTTTTAAATCAGATGAGCTACCTGTACTAGGTAAAAGGATTAGACATCCTCCTCTGTACCCCTCTCACAGAGTACACCTAAGCCTGTAGTTGAAGAACATCACATTTTCATTTTAAGATGTAGTGCAATCGTAACGGTTCTAATATACACTTTCAGAGCAAAATCTTAACAGCGTGCTGTAAAGCTAGCCACTAATTTCTTAATCGAAAATATATGGTGTACTGGACAGTGAGACCCTACTCTCTGCACTTATGGAAAGTTACTGACATCACCTGAAAGCTTCAAAGCTGAAGTCCACATAATGCTCCTGCACTCATTTCCTCTCATAAGCTTGCAAAGAAGTGATCTTTCATTTTAGCTCCTGAGCTGGAAAGATTACTTTCCCTACACTGTGATGTTTCGCAAGACTCAGTATTTGCAAACACTGAGATCCACAGGAACTATTCCTGTTCCACAAACTACGTGTCAAATAAGTAGAGGAGCTACATGCCAAGTTAATACTGGAGCTAGTACAGCTGCTTCACAGGTACTCTGTGCTGCAAGTCCTCTGCAGAAATAACAGTGCTTCCAAACTGGGTGACTCAGGCTAACTCTAGTAATTAATCCTAGAATAGGCAGACAGATGGGACGTGATGCCACCCACAGCCTTAGCTTTTCATTCAACACATTTTTTGAGAAATATAAGATTCATTTGTCCAGCTGTCCCATCTCTCTACTTACAGTTGAGCCTCTAATCAGCTGAGAAGGAAGGCTGACTTTAATGAATCACAGCATAGTGATGTGAAAAGTTTATACAATCCCTTGAAGCTAGCAGTAATACTACTGGAAGACTCGGAACCAAAATACCATTCCTGCCTTTCTCAAGGGCAAGGTATAGCCTTTAGAATCAGAGCTTCTACTAGACTTGCGTCATCCAGAATGTTCGGAAAGTGTTACTTCCTCACTGATCAAGTGGATTCTTCCGCAGAAACCACCCCCTTCACCAGGTCTGTGGGCAGCATCCGCACCGTCATGTTCACCAACTATGAACTGTGTTATGTGATACTAGTTCCAAGACATCTGTGGATGCCTGCACCATGTCGGAGGGGGATAAAAAAAAAAGCAGTCTTGGACAAAAATCTTAGGGCAGCCTTGACAGTCTGGGAAAATCCTAGAGCAGCCAGTCAGATCTAGGAAAGTAGGGAAAGATGTAGTTACAGTTTCTAACCTTCCAAGGGGTAAGATGTTTGACTAAATGGGTGTGTGGTACCCCCAGCACTGGCTTTCTCCTCAGAAGAAAAAAAAAATAAAGGAAAACTAAGTCTGTAATTCTCTACCACAGCAGAGAATTAACATAGGGCTAGAACATTCTGTTGTCAACCAGGATCTGAAGGATATTAAAAAAAAAAAAAAAGAATTCCAAATGCTAAGAGAGGGATCTATCTCACACAGCTTTAAATGCCTGCAGTGTAAACATCTAAGCTAATCAGCCAGATTTCCTTAACAGTCAGCAGAAGAAACAGACACTTTAAGGCATGATTTATCTCATCTTAAAATAGACACAAAATTATGTCAGTTAAGTCTGTAACGAGTCTCACGAGATTTACATCTGCCCTAGTCATCTAAAGCCAGGTGAAATGAAGTCCCACCCTATGACTTCCGTCCTTGTCACGTGAATTCTTGGAAGTGGGCTCAAGCATACTGCCACAACCATTTCTCAACACACCCACATTTAGGTCTGCTGTCATGACTGATCTTATCATTAAGTAAGCACCTCAGCATCTAACTGCAAATATTCACTTTCTCATTGCAGATCAAGAAGCACAAATTACTTATTTTGTTTCTAATTAGATGAATTATTTTAGTTATTTGGAACTTACAGCCAACAGTGAGGAAAAGTAGGACTTTATATTTAGACCTGCTCTAAAGTCACTGATCCACGCCTGTGTAGACCTAAGGTTACTATTCCCTTAACCATGTTGCTGTCATTACCAGATGGGTTGCCATTATCTTAGACACATTACTACTATTGCCAGACACTCTATATGCATTCAGCTGTGCCCACCAAGCGTGGAGGTCCACTCCTTACATTACTAAATTTGAAATGGGATCCCAGTCATTAAGAGATTTAAATCTATCCAGCTGTTCATAGGGTGAATAATGATGCAGGTTAAAGAAAATGTTATCTGTCAGATAAATTTATGTATTTGTAGACTTTCCTCAGATATTGCACACAGTAAGTATCTCTCTACTTTCAGAACGAAGTATCTGAGAAGTGGGAGCTTTTTGTTTTATGTGAAAGGCTCTTTGAAAAATACTTTCTGAAGAAAGGTGTCCAGGAAAACTAGAAGGAATTGCATGGTTTGCTGCAAACAGTAATACCCAGCACATATTTGCCTGTGATAATGTTGTTCTACAGAACAAAATGGAAAACTAATTCCAGGAGAAGCACATCAACAGTTTCTCTACTAAGAAGTCTAACTGTTTAGTATACTTGCACATTCAAGTCATAATGGATGTGATCAAAACTGGAAAAAAAACCCAAACCCCAGATGCATAAATAGCTTTTACAGCAGGATTCAGCAGCCTACAGTAACTGTTTTTTATGGTACTTTAACCAAGCCCAAAAATCACACTGAAGGTTTTAGGTTAACATAAAATGAAGCAACTCTTTCCACATAGCAACCACAACTCTGCACTTCTCAAGGCCCTAGAATTAGTGGCACCATGTGCTGCCACAGTTGCAGTTTTCAGGTGTCCTTCTGCTGATTCTGATGTCACGCTCTGCTCTTCTGCAAATGTTTGGTAAAAGCACCATGTTTCCCATATATGAATTTCCTTGGTTGTTCAAAACCAAAAGGCTACCAACTCCTTCCTAAAGTAGTTAACTTGCTGGAGTGTGTCTTATTTTCCATACTATTTCTCGTCAGAATTCTTTGGACAACTGAACATTTTGAGCTTAAGGAAGACGGGCTTGAATGAAGGTATTTCATATCAGGACATTAAGAAATTCCTCAAAACAAAAAAAGTCAGAAAATAGGATTTGGCAATGAGTACTTCCCTGGACTAGACAGAGAGTTCTCAGAAGACGAGGAAGTATAATACGTTTGACATGAACAGTGGTATGGCATTCCACAGAAGATCTTCTCCCACATTCACGTGAAAAGCAGCTCTAATGGCTAGAAGAGCATCTCTAAGAAGGAGGTATCCAGTCTCGCTGCAAGCTTAATAGCGATCCTGGTCCCAGTGAAGCAAGATCATACCTCTAAAGATTCTTCACTCTCTTGAAAACACAATATACATACTTTAAGAGTTAAAATTTTGCTTGACCTCAGAGAAATAAGACATATGAGCTGCTAATGATGGCACAGCAATTTTTTCCCTCTAGTTAACAGTAATGCAAAACTCTTGTTTGTACCAAGGATTCTTCCAACATAGGCGTGTGTCTCATTCCTTCAGGGCAGGAACTTACATCAGCAGAAATACTCCCAGTAGTGAATATTGTAAAGTTGAAATCTTGTGCCCTGAATTACATTGTATTTTTTAACTCATTCACACAAAACAAAGTTTGAAGCACTTATCCTTTGATAGCAACGTGCAAAAGGACACTGACTTCATCTTCAAATCACCTTGTGCTTTTTCATTTCACTTTTGGCAGCTGAGATTGACAGGTCTACTGTTACATGGATAGCACCAACAGTCCACACCATTTGCTTGTTCTTACATGCTTCTCTGACATCATGACACATCATTTACCTTATGCATATCATACTGGAGAGTTTGAACAACTACAAACAGAATCCCAAAACAATTAATCAGTATAGTTTTCTTTGAAGGACTGAAATTGAGTCTTGCAAGGGCAGACTTCAAAGTTGAAGAGTTGAAGTCAATTTTGAACATATGCTCTATACGTTGGTTCATCCAAGTTAAAAAAAAAAAAGCGTTGATTCAAAGGAAAGCGTCCATTTAAGACTGAAAAACGACAGGTTTGAAGATTTGCTAATCTGCCATTGTGAATGCCTGGAAGAGGCAGGCTCTTTAGGATAACTGTGATGTAGGCAGGCTACAATCAACTGACAAGTCTGAAATGTTGATTTTAAGACACTAAAACACCCTGAAGAATTTTAAATACCAGACACTACTGATTATATCAACTAGAATGCTGGACATTTAAGTTTCATCTATCTGCAACAAAAAAAAGGGAAAAAAAATTTGGACAAACCCTGTCTTCTATGCTTTCTTACATAGCACAATGGGACTACAGTCACCTACCTACTCCAGGAAGAAAAAACCCTCATTTGTAGGGCAAAGAGCCCATGAGATACTTGAACATTTTCAACACACAGTTCTCCCTCCTTGATGATTTAACTCCTAAAATAATTTGAGTTATAAACCCTGCACAAGGCAGCCAGTTCAAAACCAGATCTCTTCTCTTCTTGCAAGTCAACATCTGTCAGGGTTCCATGACTGGGCACCCTGTACACTGTACTGCATTCAAATCTATGCCACGGCGCCTGACCTATACCAGAAAGGAATCCTGGTTATGAGCAGACCTCCCTACCAGACGCCTTGTTGTGCAACTCCAACACTCTTCTAAATTATGCTTACCTCACTCATCTAAAATAAGCCAGCAGATCCTCAGGAGCAGACAGCAACTGAGTCATTCAAAAGCAACAGCCCCGACTGCTTTCTGCAGTAATCCTTCCGTGCGGGGTTAATGCACTTTCCTTGCAAAGCAACTTCTTCAGATGCAATGCAACAAGTTTATTTTCAGGCATATATAAACTTGTTTTTATCTGGCACAGTGCACAACAGATGGGCTTCAGTGCTGGGAACAAGAGCCCAAAGGAAAAACCAAATGGGTAACAGTAAGATGACTGTCAATATCCCTGGGTTCAAATGGAGATCAACTGTTTCACTTTCAACGCTGCAGGAAGTGGGTAGTATTATCATCTTGACAACAATATTTTACATCACTCCTCCAAAACAGGAATAATATATAAGCCTTTTTTTTTTTTTTTTAAAAAAGTATCACTACTGCATGTCAGACCATAAATATGCTAAAGGTGTAATTGAAATCTAAGACAGTCTCAATGTATTTAAATTACTGTCATGATTTCAGTTGGGATAGACTTAACTTTCCTACTAGCAACTGGTGTAGCACTAAGTTTTGGATTTAAGATGGGACTACTGCAATAGCACTCTGGTGGTTTTGGTTGTTGCTAAGCAATCAAGAGCTTTTCTGCTTCTCACATCACCCTGCCAGCGAGCAGGCTGGGAGGGCACAAGCTGGGAGGGGACACAGCCAGGACAGCTGACCCCAACTGACTAGAGGGATATTCCATGTCATATGACATCATGCTCAGTATATAAAGCTGGAGGAAGGAGGAGGAAGGGGGCAATGTTCAGAGTGATGGCACTTGTCTTCCCAAGTAACTGTTATGTGTGATGGAGCCCTGCTTTCCTGGAGACGGCCGAATACCTGCCTGCCAATAGGAAGTAGTGCAGGAATCCCTTGTTTTGCTTTGCTTGCATGTACAACTTTTGCTCTATTAAAACCCATCTTTATATCAACCCACAAGTTTTCTTGCTTTTACCCTTCTGATCCTCTTCCCATCCTGCCGTGGTAGGGAGAAGCAAGCAGCTGCATGGCAGCTAGGGTTAAACCATGACAATTACCAAATGGTGAATGTAAACTTAATTTAATGCGAAAATTCTCATCATGCATCTAGGAAAACCCATTTATTTCTAGGCCAACATTTACCTCTTCTTGGAGCTGCGTTCTCGGCTCCTCTCTCTGGAACTATGCCTGCTTCTATGATGGCTGCGACTCCGGCTGCGGCTGTTAGAGCGAGACCTGTGACGATGGCGCTTCTCACGAGACTTGGAGCGGGTTCTTCTCTTTCGTTCCCGGGAGGCTGAGCGAGACCGGTGTCTGCGGCGATCTCGGGACCTAGATCTAGGAACAGAAAGGACTTAAACCAGACACTGCATTCACCTAACTACTCTATCAGTGTGCTTTGAATATTATACACGCTATGCATAAGCACATCTGTAGAGAGAATGGTCTACGTGTTCAGAGCTACTGCATTGCCCTATGGCAGGGAAACAGAGAGGGGAAAGCAACATTAGAAATCCTACAAGTCCTTTGTGACTAATGCAGACAATTTTATAGTTAATTCATGACTGTATGTATGGTTACAGCATAGCCAATTCAGGCTTCTAAAAGGAATTAAAAATATGGAAAAATTTTACTTTTTTAAAATTTTAAAATCTTGTCTGTATCAAGCAAAGTTGTAGAACTTTGTGATGCAGTGATAGGTATCATCTGCCAGAACATACATATTGTGACGTTCTGCAAAAACAGCACTATATCCTTCCTGATAGCTACTACTATAGAACTAGTCTGGACGGTTCTAAACGCCATACAAATGCATTTTCTTTCTATTTTTCCCCTAAATCATTTTGCAATGCCACCTCACTAGTGATCTTCAACTGTGTAGGTTAGGAAGACAACTCATACTGTTGATGGGTCATGTGCTGAGAGTTAACCTGGTACTTGGGATTTTAAAAATGTGGGTTTTCACCAGAAGTTATTAACCACAAGCTTCCGTTTTGAAGAAAGAGTAATTCTCTGTATTCTAATCATTTTTGGGGACAAAAAGTTGCATTGTAGTAGCCACAAAATAGACACACAGATAAAAACTCAGTAGCATAGTGATAAAGACTGTATAAATACACAGAGAGCTGACTACGTAACAGATGGCTTTGTCTGTAAAGATGGACGTCTTAAACTAGTAGTGCCAGACAAACTTATAATGTTCCAGATTGTGAAAGGCTGGCTTCACTAATTCCTTGTCTGCAGATTTATATACCTTTTGGTATGCTTGCTGTGGGATCTGGACCTGAAACAAATGGAAAACAGTAAGTTAATTTTTCTTACAGTATCTTATTATGAAATAAAGTACAATTTAGTAATAGTAAACCAAACCAGTTGACCTGTCGTTGCATTTCTCATTTTACTAGTAATTATTTAAAGGCCCTTTATTTCATGCTGACATCTTTGTAGAATATTTACCAGGAAACACATCCCTCTGAAAACTGTTTTGTGTTTGCTGGGTTGGTGGTTTTTTTTATTATTTTTCAGCCCACCATACTACAAACCCAAAAGAACATGTAATCTGCTTTTCTATTCCCAACCCTCCCACAGAAAAAGCTTACAGTTCAAGTCAGCACTCCCTTATTTCTTGTCAGGCATGTATTATCAGACTGCAAGGTTTATATCAGATTTCAAGGTTTATATTGTTAACCTCCGGAGCTGACATATCAAGAGAACTGTAGTTCAGATTTCATTCCACTCTAGCCCCACAAGGCCTAGAAGCAACTATTTCATAGAAGAACATGGAATTATGTTTCTCAGTCATACATTCAACTACTTCCAATAAGGAAAATTTCTAACATCTATTAAAAAATATCAAACATTTAACAGATATTAGAAACTCACATGTGTGTAAGCTCACATCTATCAGGTGTCAAAGCAAGGTACACACCTGAAAATTATCTCATTTAAAGACCATTTGTTCAAATATGTAGAAACACTTTTATTTGTAGTTTTTTAAAGGGCTTTCCATGAAAACAATTCAGGTTAAGAGTCAGACATGAAATTAACTCTTTGTTCTTCTAAGTTTCCACAGAAAGCAGACTATTGTGATTCTGGAGATTTAGAAACATGTATGAACTACATCAAAACTTTCCCATTAAACTTAAGTAGGTCATTATGTATATGCAATTAAAATAGATCCTTACCTCCTTAGTTTCTCCCTTTCTTCTCTTTCCCTCTCCTCTCTACGTTTCAGACGTTCCTGATTTCGTTTCTCCTGTTTATCAGCCACAATCCTCTAAAAGCAAAGAACATATTAAGTTGCATTTCAAAATTTCTCAGATGAAGGTGCTATAAAAATAATCTACAGTTAATATTCAGTTCTTTCCCTCGTGTACATTCCCTTTCCCTTGTGTATATTATTCCCTCTTTCTTCCTCAGCATATGCATTGTTTTAATTTATTTCTTTCTCCAAGAAACAAAAGTTATTGCAGAAGAGCTGCAGCAAATAGATGGGTGCTACCAGAAAACCTGAAATATGTAGAGTTATATTAAGTTTTCCACAAAGAGGAATTTAGAACAGTAAGTCATGCCTTTAATGTGAGAATTTCCATGCCAATCCTATCATATTTTGGCCACTGGGGAAAGGTAGACAGGAATCAGAACCGGGAGAGTTAATTGTTTTATTAACTCCTTCAGCATTAATATTCCTGCTGTGACATAAAGAAATCCTCAGTCTTAAAGGACTTGGTTGGGCTGATACCTAGTTTTGAGGCTACTTGTTTTTGTATTGTGAACATGAGACATATAATTAGAGATGATGCTTCAGCTGATAGCCCCCAGGCTGAACTCACTACTACTGGGGACAAGGCACGCTCAGTAGAGGGCCCTCAGATGTGGAACTCACAACTGGAGATCTGGCCAAACCCAAGTCTCGCCACCTTCTGGACATGATGCAAGAAATTCAACTCTTTGTTAAGACCTTCTTCTGAGATGTGGAACTGCCCCAGCAGCATCTTGATTAGATCTCTGAGGAGAGCTCTGAGGAAGGAGGGGATAGTTATTGTTTTCTTTTTTTGTTAGTGAAGTACTTCAAAAGATTATTTTATTGATGCTTTGGGAATGTGAAATAATTATCCATGCATTTTTTTTCCAAATGGTGTAAATAACCAGTTATTTCAACCCGTTATGTCAAATTATAACTATACTTCCTTTGCACAGTATCAGTAATTTAACTACAAGCAAGGTTTCGTGTTTAGGTGACTCTCTGCATAATTTCATGGAGAGATGAGAGGAAGCACAGATGACCCACTCTAGGCATCTAAGGATTAAGTTACAACAGCTATATTTAGAAGCCTAAATTGCCAATATAGTTAATGGAAAGAGTTGGGCTTTCCAACACAGTAAGTCACAGTATCCATGCAAGACAGCTGGAATATTATGAAATATAAACCAAGCCACTTAATTCAGCAGCAGCATTCTCTGCTTTAAGGGCTTCAGCTCATTTAGCTATTGTCTTTACTGATTTCTACTGTTAAATACTTAATTGAGCCTTGAACTCTGTAATTTGCATATTAAGATCATATCAATGTCCAAATCCAACCTCTTGAATACCAGAAGTCTAGAACATAGTACTGGTAAATCTTTCTTCCCAGCAAACGATTTCCAGTCAAGATAGTGTTGTTTAGGATAATATTCCAACTGCATTTCAAATCTTCAAGCTATAGAGAACATGCAACCTCCCTGTAACAGTTATTTTAATACCTAGCCTGACTTCAAGAAATACATCTTTTCGTATTCTGACTTTGGATAGCTACAGCCTTGAGTTGTTGGAACTTATTTATTTCATTTGTTGTCAGTTAAGCTTAAAAGCCTCAAAAATTTCTTTAATAAAGAAATCTTCTTTAGACGTTGGTACCTATAGTACCTCCTAGTCTTTGTCTGGATAAAATAAATGAAGTGAGTTTTATTCTTTCACCATACAGCAGTCTGCTTGAGCTCCACGCATTTCTGTAGATCTTTTTTGAAAACTTTGCCACATGTTATCCTCCTCACATACTGTTACCAAAAATGAGGATTTCAACACCAGCCTTATTAACATTTTAGCCGAAATTAAATAAATAAAATATCACTCAGGCCCACTACATGTTCTCCTATTTTCAAAAGTCTCATTATTACTTTTAGCCAATCAACTATCTAAAAGTAAAGTTCATGGTTTTACTCCTATGGCTATCTCCTATGACAGCTAAATATGTTTCAACATCACCGTCATTCAAAATACAGTTCTCCATTTTACAACTGGAATCGCACTCTTTGTTCCCACGGTGCATTACTCTGGCCATGCGTTTTAATGCACCTCAATGCAAAAGAGGTCATCTTATTGAATTGACCAGATAACTGATATTAAATTACAATGTTCTGTGTTTTGTAGACTAATGAAGTCCCAAATCTTAAAGCAATATGAAAAAAATTCACACACCCAGAAAGAAATATTCCATTAAGCTTGCCTGGCAAATAATTAAGTAGGAGCACACACAGAGAAATGTAAGAATGATTTACCCTGAGTTCCTCAAGCTTCTCGCGTATTTCAATAAATCCTAAATGTAGTTTTCCTCCAAAGTGGTCAGCAAGTCGTCGGTCATTGTCATGAAGACCAAGATAAGCAGAGCAGACTTCGCAAACCCGCAGCTTCTGCTGCTGAAAGCTGGAGGCAGGCATAGAATTCCTGTATACTTCCTAGAAAAAAAGCCCAATTTGCTAAGACTTAATTCTCGATGCATAGAAACACAAAGACAACACTTTACCAAAGATAAACTACAAACTGATAACTGAATTACATGTACACCAGCAAACCCTTTAGTTAGTTCACACTATTCATAAATCAACAGTCTCATTAAGATACAAGGCAGGTTCCTTATTTTGAAGATTGGACATATTTATAAGCAGTATGTTAACAACTGGTTTCGCAAATTACACAAAGTGGAGTGATCATTACCTTTACTTAAGATCATACTACTTTGAAGGATGAACAACTTTTTCATGTGCAACAATGAATAGCTGTTACGACTACAATTACTTTGTTAACACTACAATTACTATGTTAACTATGTTAACATACACCAATTTTAATTCTGAAGCCAGTTTAAAATAGCAGTTTCCTGAAAAATCTACCTGCATTTTAGACACTAATTAAACAAGTTATCTGAGCAAAATTTATCTACATACACTCAAGAAGACAGAGAAGCGAGACTGCCAGCAATCCCTCCCGTACTTTAAAATGACTGCAGATGTCTGTTTCTATAAATGTAAGTATCTTGGTGAAATAGAACTTGGAAAATCTCTCAGTGACTTCTGCCACCTAAACATTATAACAAGGACTGTTTGACTTGCCTGGTACATGAGCCATTGACTAATTATCTTTCAATGAAGACAATGGTTCACATCACTGAAGCTTTCCAGTACGAGCCACATCAGCACACCATGAGGCACAACAGGGTTGCCACAGAGAGCCATGACACCGAATGAGGTAAGTCAGTCAGTCCGACAAACACAGACCCAACTGTGGCATCCACAGATACAACTGACCAATAAGCCAAACTAAGATAAAACGCATCATCTGTGCAAGTGAGTATAATTTTAATATATAAAAGTGTATTTAAAGGTAGAAATTTTAACTGTACAGGATGCTGCAAAGCAAATTCTTTAGTTTTATATGAAGCAATTAGTTAAGGAAATGACAGCAGGTAAGACAGCCTGAGTAACACAGATGCCAACCAATTTAATACTGGACTCTGCCCTCTCCACCCCTCAGGCCTTATACAATCAACTTACTTCTGCTTCTCTCTTCTTTACCCGAGCCTTCTCCACTTCATCCATTACTTTCTGAGACTCTTCCACATTCCCATCAGCTCCAAGCTGTTCTACTTTGGCCAGCAGTTTCCCAATTTCTTCATTCAATTCATGAACTCTTTCAGCCTTGAAAGACAAGAAAAGGCTTAACACAGGAAATGCTTTTAATTACAAAAAACAATCTGAACTACTACTGAGTTATTACATGCAAGATCAGTAGGACAGAATTGAAAGAAACACACAGAGACAACTCTCCAGGTAAAAGTGAAACAGAAGTTGCCTCATGGAAAAACACACAGAGAAAGACTGAGTTGCGAAGTCTATGTACCAACTCTTGAGCAGGATTTTGTTCAGAAACTACACGTAATTCACACTGTTGTCTATACCACATAGTCTCGCAAAAATTAATATTTCTACAACCATTCCTCCTGGTATGTGCATACATAGGCAGAAAAACAATATAAGGTTTTTTTCAGTTAGAAAAATCTACAGAAAAGCATATATTTTGTTTACTTTACGGATGACGTTTTGACCAAAAAAGTTTAGGCATTACTAACATTTGCATGGCATGGTATCACAGAGAATCAAGTTTCCTGAGCTCAAAAATGTCAGAGGTCTCTTCACTGTGTTCTTCTCTCTGTGCTTTAAAAGCAGCTTTAGGAATGATAGAGAAAACACCTTATTTTTTTCCCCTCCTCAGTATGAATTCTCTGATTGGATAGCTAGCGAAAGTCTTAAGCTGGCTCCTCAGAAAAACAGATGTTCAAAGAGACCGAGGTAATTAGTTTTACATGCTTACTTTAGCTGCAACTTCAGCACTGATCTCTTCTTGGGTTTCTGCTAGTCTTTTCTTAGCCACTTCAGTTCTCCTGTCACAGTCTGCAATAAATGACTGCAGGTGGTCCATCGCCTAAAACATCAATAAGAACACTGATCAATGCCATCAAGAACGTGAATATTTCATTAGCCTTAACACTTTCCAGGTTTATTAAGACTAAACTTTTATAAGTTTTTATTAGTGAAATCATTGTAAAACAATAATCTATCAGTTTATGGTGACTAATCACATATATTAATACACAGCATTTTTAAAAAGTATAGTCTACATGTTGTTGTAAGTATTTGCAGAAACTTGGAAGCGAATCTGTCTTAAGTCTTCTCTAAGAAGTAGTGAGATTTCTAACATGCGTTAGAATTCTTCGAAGGATATTTAGGTTCACCTCACGCAATTTTTGTAACTAGGGTTTTAAACTCTTAAGCATATTAACGCCATCCCTGCAGACGACGACAAGAAAACCCCCAACCTTTTTGTCCTAGTGAAGACTAACTTCCAAGTTGGGAGTTCAAAACCGTATTACTCAAACTACAGCGTACTGACACAGAGCATGTGATTTGTTATCCCCAATATGAAATTGCTTTCTTCAATCAGCACAGAATTTAAGACTCTCTTCAAAGCATATACAGCCTTAACATTTGCTCGCTATTTGATAACACTAAGACAACATCTAGGTTTATGATAATTTGTTGTGTGGAAGGTTAACAGTTCTACCTAGAGATGACTACCAATACAAATTAAATACCTGCATATAATTATGAAGAGGCTTATATCTTTTATGTAACTGTGTCAAGGGTTTCTGTGCCTCTTTCTATAAAATTACTTTCCAAAATTTTTCATTCTGTGTGTACCCAAACTTAACTTTTGTTGCTTGGTTTACCACTCAAACTATGCTTTTCCTCCACCATTAAGACAAAATACATACATCAAGCTCAAAGAAGAAATCTTGATCTTTGGATGCTATTTCATAGTCTGCTCTTAATGCCAGGTCATGCACCTTCAGACATTCTCCAAGGTCCATTCTCTGAAAAGAAACAGAAGGAGAGTGCTAGCACTTTTCAGAAGTGTTACAAGGAATGAAGAGAGCATGATTTTCTTTAACTGCCAAATATTCTGAAGCAAGTCACCTCCCCTGTGGAAATGAAAGGACAGTTTAATAAAGCTATAAGACAATACCAGATCTTTAATAAACATGCATAAGGAAACAATAAAAGCAGATGGAATTAATAGCTTATCTTATCACGATAACTGTTTGTATTACAAACTATCACTAATGTCCTGCAAAAATGTTGTTTTCCTGAAAGTTCAAAAAAGTGACTGAAGTGGGACATCCTGTGTTGAATCAAAACATCTTAGGAAAACAAAGTTCCCTGAAAAAAATCTGGCAATTAAACGGTCAAATGCTTGATCTGAACAGTCTACGCTCTACGCTATGTGTTCCAGTTGTATTCATCACCTGAAATAGCTACAACCAGAGCACCATTGCAAGTGCTGCCTAAAAACTGCTCTTGAAGCATTTCAAGTAAGATAGTGAAAAAATCAAATAGCAAAACATTTTGCAGATGAGTGAAGATGAGCTGAGTGTTGGACTATGTTCAAAAATGGGGAAAAAAAAAAGTATAGATATTTTACTTAAAATCTAAAACCAATCTAGACAGGGCAGGAAGGAAACATGAACTTGAAAGTAGGCTGCACCACCAATCTGGCATACAATGCCACTGAGAAGAGTGCCCAGAATCCTATTAGGTAACAAAACCTGTTTTTAAATTGAAGTTTTCCATGCCACACAACATGACAAACTCTAATTCAATCTGTTCCCTGAAAGTTTGTTTGGCAATCAAGACAGAGCAATGCGCATATGACAAAAAAATCCACCAAACAAACAAAAAACCAACCGACAAACAGCAAAGAAAACCCCAAACAAAGCAAAACACCAAAACAAACAAATCCAACAAACCTATTTGTAATGGAAATGACATTGAATAAAACCAAGGCACCCTCTCTGCAAAAGCACAAGCTTATGTATAATCATTGAAAGTTATTATTTGCATCACTTAAAACCAGCAGTTTCAGCTCTTGACACTGCTCATTTAATATTAAAAAAAATTTAACCCTTTCTTAACATTGAAAGCACATAATGAAAGTTGAACTCTGATGGAAAAAGCTGTTACTGTTGTAGTTAATAACCGTTTCAGAAACTAAAGTAATTAATAACTTGTGAGTTTTGTAAATAAAAGATGAGTGTTAACTCAGAAACTGCTGCAAGTCATTTGGTTCTGAGCCAAATGAGTGCACTTTTTTTTTAAAAATAAACAAAATACTTGCACTTAAGTAGCGCACACGTCAGTAGTAAACAATCAGACGTTCCAACGAGTCAAAGTAGTTTTTACGGAAGTTATTGGTTTATTTCAAACATCAGAGACAGAAAAAACATTGTTAAAATACAGAATTTTGAACTTGAAAGTTTTGGATAAACTAGTTAACTAAATACCCTTCAGCCATGATAAACCTATTTCCAAAAACATTTGATTGCAATAGAGAACATCTGATTGCAACGCTAAGGAAAAAGATTAGCTTTTCCTTTTGCAACTACACAGGACCTCAGCAATTTTGTTAACTGATGCAAATCCACATAAACCTTGAAGCTGAGCAATATATTACACATATCTATTTCCAAGTCATTAGACACTGACATTATTTAAACTGCAGCATTCTTTTAGTAAAGTATGAACATTTTAAAATTACCTGAAAATTACAGATTTCAAAATCCCTCTAAAACTGTGAAAAGATTGTATTTATGCAGATTCATCACTTGTACTGATAACATATTGCAGGTTAAACTGTAAAACTCAAGGCCAATCCTCTTTTAAATGAAGCATAGATAAGGCTAGTGACACACTTTAATAGGTTAGTATACAATGACAAAAAGCCTGAAACACATCCAACTGTAGCATCAGAAAAATGCTATTTTAATATGCAATCTACATACACTTTGAATAAATGCACAAAAAAAACTTCTTTAAGAAAACCCCCAACTCTTAGAAAACAGAATTCATATGACACTACCATGAACCGTTATTCACTTTACAGGTGTTTTAGACTTCTTTTCCCTCTGTTCAGGTTGGATTTGCCCTCCTCAAGGCAGTACGTTTTCTGATTTCTTTTCTTCTTACTGGGAATTGTAAATCCATAGCCAGAAAGGATGGTAATTACTCTGAGCCAGCATTACTACTGAAAAAAATTCTGTCCTCCTTTTATCAGTGTGCTGCACCACCCCATGCTGGCATATCTGCCTGTGCAGTTGAACACAATCTGGGTACTGACCGAGTAAAACATATCTTAGTAAACCAAGAACAAAGGCAATTTTTCAGTAGTGTACCTTTGTCCAACTTGTCAGGCAGCCACACAGCAGATGTGCTAACAATATGTGGGCGGCAACAGAATACTGAACTTAAGCAGCTAGGATGTCTTACAGTATCAAGATGCGACTTCAGAAACTCTTGAATAACTTCAGTAATAGTAGTGGTAAATTTGGGGGATGAGGAGGGTTTTTTGGAGGACTTCTTTTTGTTAGATGTCTCAATTGGAAGACAGGAAGTTGTGGCTCCCCTTCCCCTCTTTGATCCAGCAGAATGCAGCCTTATAAATACTCACGTGGCGTAACAGACAGGGAGCAAGAACAAGTAGGTACAAGAGAAAAGGATTCTTTTCTGTTAGCTTTGCTGTTAAAGAAAAGATATTGTTGTTGGAACTGCTCCTTAACACAGCTTGTGCTAGTCCTGACTAATCCTTTGAAAGCACCATTGCAGACCTATTACTTACTAAATGCCTTTCTTAAAAGTTCTATTAACAAACCCCAATGTAGACAGATGTAAAAAAACCCACCATATTTAAAGCTCTTAAATCAGTTTGCGTATTATATGCAAAATCACTTCTGCTGGTATAAGTTATGCAACATCAGGCAAAGATAATTCATCTTGGGGATGACTCATTACTGTCCTAAATCTATGCTAGATCAGGATTGCCGAGGACCTTAATAAGCACAGAGCATCTTGTATGATAATTTGGCTCATATGGCTAGCTGCAAAGTAGATGGACGGCAGATAGAAATGAACAGAAAATACAGTAAGACACATTATTTTCATTTTCCACATGTCCACCTTGCGATTTGATGCCAAAACATGCCCTTCCCCAGAGGCAAAGAACAAGCATTGACAGTCAGCTATTTAAAGATCAATCACATTTGAAACAGAAGATGGCTATGAGGGAGACCAACATTCAGGCACTGAACTACTAATGAAGGTTTAAAAGAATACATGTAAATTGTTCTTCCACTGCCAATACTTTCAGACACTTAGACTACTTAAGTGATTTACAGAGGAGTCCTCATGAGTAAAGCCAATAAATGTGAGAACATCCAAGTCCCCAGACTGGACACAACTGAAGTTTAGTGAATACGTAAAGCCATGCTTTGGGACTTTTTGCAGTTACTGCACTTTTACTAAAGATTAAAACCAGAAAAACTTCTAAAAATTTAGAGAATCTTTCTTACTAGTGAAAGTTATTGCTGAAGATTAGTGTAGAAAACAGTCTAGGCAATTACATGTAAAGCAGAGTAACTGGAGTCCTCTTGCTACTGCTGAGTTCTGTTTAAGAAACCAGTGCCTTCTACTAACAACTTGCTAACCATTTTATGTAACACTTTTTTTATTTCTCAGTGTTAGATGCGCAATTAAAGCTACCTGATTTCCCAGAGCTGAGGTTTAGACAACCCTATATTGAAATTATTTAGTAATAATTTTTGTCATCCCATCAACAAAATGGATAGAATGCCTTTGGTTTTAATATAGAAATATGGATTACATACATTTAACAACGATGCATAGCTCTGCTTCAAACAAATCAGGTACCAAAAAAAAGAGAGACTCACATGAGTTTAGTATGAATAGACAAGGAAGAGCTGGCCAAGGACTTGGGAAACAGAGAATCTGAAGAGTTTATCTGTAAAATAAACGTGCCCTCAGTGCAGCTGACCTTAATAACTGAACTGGAGACTAAACTCTGATGTGATGTTGTTTCTGGAACATTAAATGAAGAAGGCTTTCTTTTCAGATCTTGAGCTACCCACAGCAAAATTCTCATTTTGGCACTTTTACAACTACTACACATTAACAAGTGTACTATATGGAGTGCAAAAAGAGCACAGAAAAGTCAAAGCTACTTAAAACACAGAGGGCTGATGTTGAGCCAATTGTGACAGAATAGTACACACTATCAACGTTTCTAAAAACAGCATGCATCTTTGATAGGTTTTTTTGATAGGTCCAGATACTCTGGACAATGTTTATGTACAGAATTCTTTCTAGTTATAAAGATAGCCATACCAAAGCAGTTAACACTCAGCAAGAGAAAATTTTTTTGTTTGTTTAGGAAGATTTGACTTGACTGAAAAATTTATATTGGAGGAACCAGATCTCTCCCTTTACCAAACTGTGAAGGCAAGCATGAGAACACCCTTGGTACTGATAAAAAGAAGCTGCAAATAGACTCTGCTGGGATCTTCCTTATTATGGAACTCACTGTTCATCTGCACTAACAATTTTGTTTCTGACAGATTTCTAGACTTGTGATAAAGCCCGTCCTCTCTTGAAGGCAACACATGTTCAGAAGGGGAGCCTTTAGGATGATATAATAATGTGTGATTTAAGTCCTCTGACTCCACTAACAGGGTTAACTTTTGTACAACTTCACTAGCATGAAAGAAATGCCAAGCTAAAAAGAGGCAGAAATTATTGTTATACAAGACCTTAGCAACCACTGAAAATTCCAGTTATCTTCAGAAGTACAATACTTCTTTAAAGACATTTCTCCCTTTAACCATATTCTCACTTCTAAAGACTTCGTGTCCTTAGAAGTAGTAGATCTTCACTGAAAGACAAAGCTAGCAGCGGTCTTTCTTATTTTTAAATGAGGTATTTCAGTGCTTACATAGTATTTGGTATTATAGCCTGACTATATAGTAGATTAACATTGAAATTACATAACCATAGAGTCACAAAACCCCCCTACACCTAGATAAATTAAACGCAATTAAATGGAATATGGTACAATCTATTCACTTTCCTGGCACTGGTCAAAGAAATTAAGAATACGTTTCAAGAGACTAACATGATCACCTGCTGGGACAACAGAGCACTTTATAATTCATCACCACTGGGCTAAAGGCTACAAATTGAGTTATCTTATGCAAGCTTAATTTAATTTGATTTGCAAAGCTGAAGCAGTTCACATGACCACATCAGTCCTGAACTGAAAAGCTGATACCCTCCAGCAGAATACCTGTTTTTTATAACACTACAGCAAATAATCACACTGGCACACCTAAGTTTTAAGCATGGAAATAGTTCCACTGAGAAAATGGTACTACTGGCAGAAAAATCAACTCCAGATTAAAATATCTTACTAATGCCTATCTGCAGATGTATGAACTACCCAAATTTCTCTTCAACAGTAAAAGGAGATGTAGACAGTACAGTCAGTGAGCCTAAATGGATTCAGCCCACCTCAAGAGGGATACCCAGTGGCAGGTGAACAGAATCTTTCTCTAGATTCCCCTGCCGAGATCCGTTCTGACTCCAGTGCAAGCTTTGACACCTAGGTCCTCAGCTGAAACCTAAATTTAGATGTCTTAATCTGGAGCTGAATTCCACCCCTAATAAGCTTAAAGTTAATTACGTATTAAAGTATATTGCTAAACCAAGGTCTCAATCAATATGGTTTTAGTCAGCAAGAGTCCTGAAGAGCTGAGTGAAATAAATTCATGAGCACCTAAAGATAAGCTTAACTGCCAGACTGAGCTGACAGAGCATACTTTTGAGGTCTGTACAAATAAAATGCAAGAAGCAACGTTTCTCAACAAATAAACATAAATACATATCCAGACAAAGTTAATCCACTGAGTGGAAAGGAGTTTCTCAACCATGGTTTGCAAGACCATATACAGCATTTGTGACATTTTTTCAACAGAGAAGCAGAATCAAGCTAATAAGAAAGCCAGATTGCTGCAGAAGTGTTGAACTGCTCAGGCTCTTCAAACATAGCTAGCAGGTTACTATAAATATTCAAGACATTGCTACTTTTAACCTTATTAAAGGTATTTGCTTTGAACCTTCCCACCTTGTCATTTTCATTAGTACTCAGCTATTCACTCAGAAACATACAAAGACAGAGAAAACACATTCTTACACATCCTGTAAAACTTGCCAAAGACAGCACAGAGCTTACACCCAGAGAATGTTGTGTAACAGATTTGTACCATTACAGGGGAGTCATCCAACTCCTACATATATAGCTTCAGTCCTGATCTCATAATGTACATAAATATAAACAAACATTTTTGTAATGCTGATGAAAAATAACTCAAGAACCATGGTTTGGGAAAAAAAATCCTCAACAAACGACAAGTGTGATCATCAGCAACTATTAAGGATAAAAAAAGCTAAAGGGTGTAAACCCTTTGAGACAAAAAAATTTTAAATAAAAATTGCTAACTCTAAGTGGTAAATTATTCACTGTGTCCCAGAAGGGTTTACAGAGTTTTACTAATCTGTCATCATGAAATTCTCAACTTGAAACCAATGAGCAAACTCTTAAACCACTGACTTACGCATGTGAACCAGTGCTCAAGTGATCATTATGAAAAAGCAGAGCACCAAAAAATGAAAAAAAGACAGTTAAAAACAAAAGAGCTTTTACGAGAGGCATGGTCAAAAGCAGGTTCTGAACACTGTTCTACAACCTTGAATACAAAGTCATTTCTGTGATCTTACCAATTGGTTTACTCTGTGCCTCACACAAACTTCAAAACACATTTCAAATAAAAAGATAATCACAGAGCACAAGAGATTTGAAATGGTAATTTAATAAACTGAAAGAGGATGCTATGTAAACAAAAATGATTGCATTTTTGCAGCTGGGACTCACTATTCCACCTATGTCATCCGTGTAGCTCATTATTGCCGCTGCAGACCACAAAAAAAATCCAAACCCATACTGTCCCTGTCTCTCCCCAAAGTGACACAAAAATCATCTCCTGAAGGTGCTGAGACACCTACAAATGCTTGACTTAGCATTTTCAAGTCTACAAAGCCAGAAACCTAGTAGCACAAGAATATGTCCCTAAATAAAATTAAATTAAATAAAAATAGGAATGTAACCAAAATCTCCTAATTAAGTAGGTAACAAATTAAGCTCATTAACAGACAACTAGACAAGTCTATCCAGAAAAATGGAAGAGGGTAGCTGATACAGACTGTTCTGTTTGCAACAGCAGCCAGAAGAAAGAATTACATTTCAAAATACAACTAATTCTTATGGCTTTATATTCCGAAGTAAAATATTTAGGGTTCCTTTAAAGACAACTTTATTATTCCTTTAAATACAAACTACTCTGAGGAAACAAGACACAAAGAAAACTCAAAAAAAGTAGGAAGTTGTGCATTGTTGCCAATCTAGACAATGGAATTTTCCCAGTAAAAGTCAAAACTTTACTAATTTGTATGGATGCTTTTCTCCTGAAATGTTTTTAATGTTAACCAAAAGATTAATGTGATCAAAGGAACTGGAGGAAAATACCCACTGCAAGTGTTCTGGAGAAGTCTAGAAACAACAAAGATTTCACACAGTACTCTTAAAAAATAAGCACATGCTTGATTTAATGACAGAAGAGATAATATATGCAGAAATCTGGACAACAAAGAGAAAGTCTCCAATCTTCTAAGAAAAGTATACACATACTACTTTTAGCAACATTCAGCCCAGGAAACATGATTTTATTGTCAAGGGAAGTCAACTCCTTTGTAGGGCTTTGGGTATTTGGCCATTAACAAAAAGAACACACTAAATTAACAGAGCCTACTCATATGAGTCATTTCGTTTGTCTTGTGTTATCTGTGAATGTCCTCCTTGAGTGCTTTTGAAAGAGTGGGTGGACTGGAATAGCATAGAGGTCTGCATTTTGCAGATGGGAACAGTAATATGCATTTCACAGGAAATGCACAGATTATCTTGTGACACACAAAAAAATGGCAACTTGTGTCCAGTATTTTGCTGATAATCTACTCAATGAAGAGATTTAACTTTATAAAGTGTCCCCAGAGAACTACTTCTCTCAGAAGCATAAGATTCTGGATTTGAATTTAATTTAAAAACAAAAAGTCACTCAATCTTTGTGACCTACAGATCTTGAATGCGAAGACGCATCAAAATTTTCCTATCAAAACTTGCTTCTCGCCCTTTTAAGAACTGGGCTATCAAGACAGAAGGTCCATTTCTTCAGACCCATGACTAGGTAAACAGCAGAACGTCACATGCGTCGGATAAAGCCTGTATCCTATGAGTCCCTTTCTACTACTCCCACTAAAAGGATTAAACCAGTCACTGTTTTTCTAGACCCAGAATTACATTGTGGAACACATTTTGTGGTCCAATGACTAACTGCATTATAAGGAAGAAAAGAAGGAGAAAAAGAAAAATCCATATTCACTGAATAAGCATTTCAGTTTAGTACTCCAAGAGCAGCAGCAGAATCCAGTATGACACAGACAAGAACTTTCAGTGACGACTTAAACTGGGTAAACAAGCCCAATCTACATGCTTGGTTTGCACCACAAGAGGCATTATTGCATGATACCTACAACTTTTATAGTTTTAAAGATAAACATTTCTTATTTGCTGAGGACAGCTATTCTGGAAATCTTTGCTTATAGAAACTAGACCACAATCAAGAGCTGTCAAATCAACCTTTTAACAGTATCTTCTTGTAGATATCGGTCAATGTCTTTTTTTTTTTTTTTTTTATAGCTTACTGTCCCATATCTTCCCCCAACCATGAGCTATTTTGTTCATCACACAACCAAAACACTGGAAAACATAACAGATGGATGAAGAGGAAAGCATTCATCTCCCTTTTCCCCCATTTCATTTGGACAGTAATGCACAGAACAGTTCAAAATAAAACTACATATGCATCAATACGCAGAGCACTATCACCAATTTCTTACTCTTATAAAAAAAATAGTAACCGAAAGATAAGGAAATATGTGCAAGATGCATTATTTTCAGCTTGAATTGTTTTCGGTATACGCCAAACACACCACATTAACTTCAAGAGTTCTAATTTTTCTGATATGACAGAACTTTGCTATACAAAAGAAAAAGGAAAGTGTCTTCAAGAAAAAAAAACATCTAGGAAGCCACAAGACTTCTGAAGAAGCTCAACAAGTAGGCCTTTTATATTCCATTGCCTTTTTTAAGACAAATGCTAATTTCTCTGGTTCAGTTCTACTATTTATTTTGCCCCTTTTTCCTGTTCTTCTCAGCAACCAGTTACAGTTGTGCCCACTTCTACAGGGACTCTTAAGAAGAGGGAAGGACAGACTGTAACTATTGGTCTGTCAGTCCAAGTGCCAAAATTAGTAAAACAAATAAAAGTAGTACGTGCATGTATGTTTGAAGTCTTTTGATCAAACAAAAATGTTATGGTAATTTAAAATCACAGCTACTTGGAAAGCATATTAGAGGCCAGGTGACAGGTAAATCACTTACCAAATCTACATATCTCAGTTTTCTATTTTGCAAACGAATTTCATTCTATATTTCACCAGCCTTTTGGAATGATATGGCACAGAGAACCAATGCTGCTTCAAATGTTCTTAAGACAGGTTTTCCATACTTATCTTCCTCTGCCACAGGGTAAGAAAATGTGCCCGCGTGAATAAGGAAAGCGATCAAAGTGCAGCATTAGGAATGGTAAGCACACGAGACTCTGCAAGTCATCATACTACATCTCTCTACTGTTACTTCTTCTAACGCCATGGAACATCTGGTGAGACCCCACCTCAAGTACTGGATCCAGCTCTGGAGCCCTCAGCACAGGGAAAGACATGGACATGCTGCAGCAGGTCCAAAGGAGGACCACAAAAAATGATCAGAGGGCTGGAACACTTCTCCTATGAGGACTGGCTCAGAGAGTTGGGATTGTTCAGCCTGGAAAAGGCTCCAGGGAGACCTTATTGTGGCCTTTCAGTACTTAAAGGGGGCTTATAAGAAAGATTGGGACAAACTTTTTATCAGGGCCTGTTGCAATAGAACACGGAGCAACGGCTCTAAACTAAAAGAGGGTAGATTTAGGCCACCTATAAGAAAGAAATTTTTTACAATGAGGCTGGTGAAACACTGGAACAGGTTGCCCAGAGGGGAGGTAGGTGGCCCATCCCTGGAAACATTCAAGTTCAGGTTGGACTGGGCTCTGAGCAACCTGATCTAGCTGAAGATGTCACTGCTCATTGCAGGGGAAGTTGGCCTAGATGACCTACAAATGTCCCTTCCAACACAAGCTATTCTATGATTCTAACTCACCTGCCTTTCACAAAGATAAACTACCTTGATCAGGCACCACAAGGTAAAGCATGAGCACACTGACAAAGCTACTGGCATGTGCACATGTCAAAGCCCATTGCTTACTAAGCTCAGGCAGAGGAACCTCTATTATAGAGTACACAAAAATCCAAGTGAAACATGTTACTAATATGCCATAAATGGAGATTTTCAAGTTGCCTTAGAATTTGTGAAAATGGCACAGTAACTGGGTATTGTACTGTAAGTGTTACTACCACGTTAAATACAGCTCAGCTTCTAGAAGTGTAATTATTTGAACTTTCAATTGTTTTCAACTAAAATATTTCTGAAGAAAGAAAAATCACCTCTCATCCCTATACAAATTTTCATGTGGGATTCTGAAAACTTTATGTTGCAGTGAGAAAGCAAGAAGTCATGATTTATGCATCAATTACATTTCCTTTTTTTCTACTAGTTGCAACTGCACCAGCTTAAAACCACTTTGCAATAGCGCAATTCATGTAGGTAGCGTTATGTATTTCACTTAAGTTTTTTTATGTTACAGCAAGCAATGTTGAATTTCTAAGTAATAATTAGCATTTAACAGGAGATTTGTAAAAATTAACTTCATAACCCATGGATTCGTTCGTTTATAAAAGTTCCTCTGAACTACCAGAGAGCAGTAGATACTTGCTGAAAATGATGAAATTAAAAGTGATATTACAAAGAACAAATATAAGTAAATTTCTCCATTCTTATCTAAATAAAACACAAGATTTAGGTACATACAGTTCCAGAGAGCACATCATGAGGGCAGCAGTTGAGAAGGTGACTCTTGCACACTCTGTCATCACTGAATTTGATGCGCTGACGGGTTGTGTCACCTGCAATATAGAAATCAACATATCCCAGGTTAGAAATCTGGGGAAGCCAGACATCTTCTGCAGGTTACATGCAAAGCGTTAACACTGCCCTGTCACATAGTGAAGGCCTATGGAAACTAGAACTTAAAACACTGTATGCTTCTTTGCCAAATAACACCAAAAACACAAATAGATGTTTTAATGCTCTATAATGCTATTTTTAAATCCTTTCACATTTCCCCTTCCAAAATGCAGCGTGAAAAGTGCTTGAAACCAGAAAGACAGCATTAGCTTAAAAACACTTTGCTACAACAGCATTTGTTAAATGAGCTATATAACATTTTATTCAGATTTTGCATGAAATAGTGATGTATTTGTATGCAACAATTAGCATATAAAGGCAGCCTCATAAACACAAGATGGTACACACTGAGTCTTCACCGAATCCCACCTGATACTCATTTTATGATTTTGCTCTTGAATGCAATGCACCCTCTTACTTCTGATGGGAGTAACATAAAGAGTTGGCAGAAGAATGATTTTAAATGCTTACAAACCTGAAAAAAAGTCAGTCAAACATATGGACATAACCTATATGCAAAATTATTTTACAGATGTTTGCATATCTCCATATTGTAAGTCGTATTTTTTTTTCTACATGCTGTTTGTTGGGCTGGAAATATCTTAATTGTATCTTCATTGCGGCTGGTTGTAGTTCCTGCATCAGCAGAAGCATCAACCTGCCCAAACACTGAGGTCCAATTGCAAGTTTAAATACCCCATCTTGCAGCAAGACCTAAAGTCTTCAGAACAAAGTAACCAGCTGGTATTTTGGGGACGAGGGAGGGAATGTGTTTTCCTTCAAGACACACCGTCACTATTTGAGATCTGGAAAAGAAAGCACTGCTATGGCTCTCTTGTTGTTAAGATACAGGCATGATAAAACACCTTAATCTCTCTCAGGACGTTTCTATTTATTAATTTTTTAAAACGTAACAACTTGTTAAAATCTCTAATCATTGAAAACCTACTGGTGAATTACTGAAGCAAGAAAAGCTGCTGGGGGGAGGGGGAGTGGGTGGGTGGCATGAAGATAGGCAATGAGTTTTGAGAGCAGCCTTTTTCATTTCATCAAATATTTTAAAGAGCGTAGATATGTTTTGCAGTTATTTAGAAGTTTTTATGGCTTCATAACCTGGAACACTGAAAATTTTGCATCTATTAATTCAAGAAGCCAAATTCATTACTGAGGTAACTACAACAGAGGGGAATAAAAAATCCGTTATGTTATTAGTCAAGCCTTTCTTACTAGTATGTAATCTGATTTTTAAATATCAGTTTTATGCATAGGATGCTAATATATAATGTTTTCAGATAGGCCAAGTTTCAGATTATTAAGCAAACAGAAGTTTCCAAAACCACCACATGCTTAATTCGCCTGTGGGATACAACAGTTAAAACCTGTAATCCACAGGCTAAAGACAGCTTCAAAGCATTTCAACAATAGGTTTTCTAGAGGACAACCTTACTTACTGCTTAGTTATACTTACACTACTAAAAATTTGAAGCAAACCCTTTATAAATCATGCCTGCTACTGCAGTAAAGAGTTTTGAGTTTTGCTTTTCCTTTTTTGCTTTTTAGGAGGTGGATCCATATTTTTTAACACATAACTGCGTTTGTTCCACATTCATTAACACATCTGAAAAGTTATTGATAACTCACGGCTCGGCGAATGCGGGGCCTTTCTGACACTCCCTTGCAGATTGATGTAGGCAGGCAAAGATACATTGAACCTTTATAAATAAAACAAGGGGCCAGATTGTTCAGTTTGTATAGAATAATAGACTCTGCCAGCAATTTTAACACAGCATCTAGAAATACATGTTGACTGTAAAGATTCTTCTATATAAAGACACATGAACAAAATCACGAAAAGTATTTTTGAAAGACAGCTGATGGCCTAATAGCACTAACCTAGCAGGAGTCAAGGAGTTATCAAGACCAGAAAACTGCTGAAAGACTTATTGTTCCTTAGGTAACGTTGGCAAGTAGTATTTTCACAGATATTACCTCAACCTCTAGACATAGACCATTTTTTCATACCTCTACCACAACTGATGCTACAGCTGCAACACAGTCTTTTTTCATCTAAGTGGCTAGCATGATAATCCCAATTACCAAACTGAGATAGGAAAACACAGGAAAAAGGAAAAAAGTAGCAGAAACCAGTCAATGACAGCCTCAAGAACATGTTCCACATTTATATTTTAAACCTTTATTCTTTCTGCACTGTGCCTTTGGCCTAGTATTTAAGAGACTTTCAGAAAGGCTCCCACACACAGAACGTTCAGATATTTACCTCTTCCTTCCTATGAAAAGCAGTTTAATACATTTGCATTTATTTTTAAGCTGTGTTGTTTCAGAAGGAGAGATTTATCAAAAAGTAAAGTTGTCATACACTATGTCCTAACAATGACTGAATTTTGTGTCCCTCTGGGAGCTCATTCCAGTGTCTCAGAGCCTCAAATGAAAATATTTTTATTTCTTCATTAATTTTGTGAGCTCCAATACCCCTAAATAGTGCAGACCTGTTGGCAAAGACAGAAGATGCATTCTGCTGCTGACCTACAGATGAAACACCTTAAGCAGGTGATGACCTGAAGTCTACCTAGATTGCTGGGGAGGAGAGCAGAATAAAATCTACAGACCCACTATTCAGCTGACATTCAGTCTACAGCAAAAGGGACTTTTGCAGATGCCTTATAGGAATTAAAACAATATGAACACACGTTCTTAAGCCAGGGACTTCAGCGGTATGTCAGACAACCAAGACATTACTGCTGTTTGTCAAACTGTACTTAGGTTGATATACTCTTTGTAGGGTCAAACAATCAAGTAAAAGCTAAGAAATGTTTATGAGGGTTTTAACAAGGGCTTTATATATTCTGTAAGAAGAAAGTAATACAGCTAGGTTACCAAGTAGCTGCAGTCATCTAAATTTTAAAAGTATCCTTAAATGTTTATAAAGGGGACACTATCACTGATAATTCAGACCTTATTTCAAGTTCTATTTTCATAGGTAAATAATTAAATTAGCTCAGAATAGCAACTTATTTAACCCTGCCTCTGAAGAATAGCGGAGTACTCAACTACTTGATCTTTAGGACTCATGCTCATTAAAGAAATCAAAGTACTGTACCAGGGCATTACAGGAGTCAACATCTATTACTATAAGCCATCCCTGTGTTTCCAATTATAGTTTCTCCCTTTAAAAAAAAAAATCATACGATTGATAAAATTTGTATAGATACATAAAAAATTAATTAATTGAATTTTCTTCAAGAAGCAGCAGCTTAAGTTCTACTCAAAAGTACCTGGCCCAAACCACATTTCTTTAAGAGATTACTTTCCAGCTGAATGGAGAACTTTGAAATAAAACTGAAACCATTCAAGAAAAAAAGCCAACATAAGGAAATTTCTACACTTGCACATGTCATATCCTTTATAAGCATAAGGAGATTGCACACTAGGGACACAAATATTAAAGACACGATGGCAGTAATGTAACCTTTCTAAAGGAAGTTTTCTAGTTTGTATTAAACATGCTGACTATAAAAGTAACATCAAAACCAATGCATACTGCTGATTAAGGAACATCCAGAGGTTAAGATCATAATGTGCACTTGGACTACACAATTCACTTTGAACTCCCAAGTCTAACCTATTCACAAGCCTCCACAATGTCATTCCTGTTCCATGTATTTTAATAACAATGGAACGAACACCAATATATTAACAATACTTAGCATTATAACATGCTTGCAAAAATGATTTATTTGATCCAGCATCTCTTACTGTCCTGATGTATGCTAATACACTACTAACAACGAGCCCAGTGCATTGATGAGAACTACCCTTTTATAACCCAGCTATAACCCAACCCACTGCAAACTAATGGTGCAATCCACGCAAACACAACAACGTACATTTTCATGCCGTTAATTTCCTGTATCAAGCTACACCAACTAAAACCAGTTAGCTTTCCACTCAAATTTTTGAAGCATGAGTCCCAACATGCTGTCAAGAGACTCTGAAAGCTTTACTCAGGAGGAGCTACTAACTGAGAGGAATATCAGGTTAAAGACTGCGTATCAAATTTCATCAGCAAAGCAAGCGCTGTATAACAAGTATTCAACATCATCACTTAACTGAGGCTTACGCAGTCACAGGTGATCCTGTTCCTGCTACACGCTTAATGGGCATCTAATCCCGATATTCTTGTCACTAACACTGAACACATCTTTACTGTAATACCTCTAGAATAATACACACTTGTAAGCACAATTGCTTCCGGTTTACACTATGACTGAATTAATACCTGTGAATGCAGAACAGAATGAAACCATTTTTTAGCTAATGCATTATAAGTGGAACAAATATAGGAATAATTTTTTATGGAATATGAGTTATGTCCATTTGCTTCTTCATAAATGCCGTTTCACATGGTGCCCCAAATCCAGAGTAGATAAATTCCTCAAGTCCTCCAAGGTTCCCCTCATTTTTAAGGGCTAAAGTACCAGAGACTTATCCAGCAAATACACAGAATTCACTAAACGTGATCATTGCCCTTAAAAGCCTTCTGATCACCCTTGACTGATAAATAAAGAATCTTTTCATGAAGCCTATGTGTTGCTACTACCTTCAGACTTCTGAGCTGATATCAATTCAACATTTTGGGTAGGTTTTGCAGAAGTGTGTGTATGCAAGACACTTTTTCCTGCCTTTATTTTGCTGCTGCTCCATATTTGAAAGAAGAGCTCTTGGGGGAGGTCCTTGGATCCCTAACCCAAAGCTACCCAAAGGACTAACCATCGTCCAGTAACTGACAATGTATTGAAACTCATTTCAAAAGCACACACTACCTTCCACCTACAACTGTAAAGCAAAGGGGAAAACAAAATCTACGTATGCTTAAGTACACAGAGAACTCTTCAATAACCTCACATGGAAACAAAGAAATGAAAAAATGGGTTTACAAATTCTAGAGTACACCTCTGTTACCATACAAATGGTGTCACAAACCAGGATGACATTGAGGTAAGCACAGGGGTGTCACTTCAACTCCTCCCAAACAAGGAAGACAGCGAAGTCACACTTTAGTAATCACTACTCAGGATAACTGAAGTGGCTAGTGTAAAACAGAAAAATTGATTAAGATGTGAACAGATGAAAAAAAAGGGTATTTTAAGTTTCAATGTCAGAAGATGATTCAGAACAAGAAAAGTGCTTTGCTAGTAACAGCTAAAGAACTGAATTAGAAGTTCCCAAATACAGTAGTTCATCTCAAAAAGCTAGCAGGGGAAGCAAAAGAGGCTGCCTGGCACTTCATACATAAGGCTTTTGTATATCTAAACGCTCCAAAGATTTTTCTGCTAATCACATAGCACAATATTTATTAGGATGCTTGGGAGAACATTTTCATGACCACACGTAAGTCTCAGAAGCATGCACAAATTTAGCTGTCTCTTAAGAAGAGTCTAATTAACTTGCTATTTTTTCATACATCTAGACTATAACCTAATTTTGATGTAGTGGCAATTATTTAAAAAAAAACCCCAAACCAAAGCTACAACCACATTTCTTTGCACCAGTCAAAGCCTTGGCAGTTTCAAGCCGTTGTGTTGTTCCATGGCCATTCTGATCTGCTCTGCGCCCACACTACTGTCACCAGCAATGACCCTGCTCCACCCTCTGCTTCCAACCCATTCCTCACGCTGACTCCAGCGTTCACGCAGCAGGGCAGCCCAGACAACTGACCTGGCAGAAAATGAACCAGTTGAGCAAGATAAGCTGATTTAAGATAAAACAGGACCTTTACAAGCAGTTTTAAAGAAAACTTGTCAATCTCTGTTCATTCCAGCTACATTCGGGGGGGGGGGGGGGGGGGGGGAGATATCCNGGGGGGGCGGGAAGAGATTCCTGGGGTACTATGCTGGTTTTGGCTGGGATGGAGTTAATTTTCATTAACTATTAATTTGGATAGTAGCTTGTATGGGTCTATGTTTTGGATTTGTGCTGAAAACAGCGTTGATAACACAGGGCTGGTTTAGTTCCTGCTGAGCAGTGCTTGCACAGAGTCAAAAGACTTTTCTGCTCCTCACGCCACCCTGCCAGTGGTGCAGGGGACACAGCCAGCACAGCTGACCCCAGGGATATTCCATACCATGTGACATCATGTTCAGTATATAAAGCTGGGGGAAGAAGAAGGAAGCAGGGGATGTTCGGGGTTATGGCTTTTGTCTTCCCAAGTAAACATGCGTGGTGGAGCCCTGCTTTCCTGGAGACGGCTGAACACCTGCCTGCTGATGGGAAGCAGTGAATGAAGTCTTTGTTTTGCTTTGTGTGTGGCTTTTGCTCTACCTACTAAACTGTCTTTGTCTCAACCCACGAGTTTCTCCCTTTTACTCTTCTGATTCTCTCCCCCATCCCACTGGGGTACGGAGTGGGAGGGAAATGAGCAAGCAGCTGCATTGTGCTTCGTTAATGGCTGGGGTTACACCACGACAGGTACTACTATCAACTGTTAACATTTCACTCCATTTGTAAATAATTTATTTAAACAGTTATGGTCCTATTTTCTAGAAAATAGGAATGGCAAAACCAGGGTCTATCTAAGCATAATATTAAAAAAAAAAATCATTTTTACCGTTGAAAAGTAGTATTTCAAAAAATAAAAATCACACTTTTCTATCAGCTTATTCCTAATACTTCTGGAGTGACAAGTTCCTGCAGCTCTGGTCATCAACAATAAATTCAACTTGAACTAACCCTTTAACTATTAAACATATGTAATAAAGAGTCCTTTAGTTTAACTGCTAGCAGTAAAAAAACAATATGAAGAAAACACTCATTTGTAAGTAGATAAGATTAGCACCTGGTATTCAGCACTCCTTATTTCTAAACGTTTGGAAAACCCACGCTATGTATTCAGTAGCTTACATTTAAGCATGTCAGGTTATCAGTACTTGAAATGACATACTTCAGAGAAGTTTTTTTTTTTCAACATGCAGTCATGACCATATCAAATTAGGCCAGCTTTTTACTAACATCAAAATCTAAGCCACTTTTTTTTTTTTAATAAATTCTGGCATGGTCCACATCCAATCCGCTCTGCCTCTTCTTGTTAGAGAAGTTTAAGTTAGGTATATTTAAGGTATTTTAAAAAAAAAAAATCTTTTTTTTTTTTTTTAAATAATGTGCTTTTCCACCTGTGCAACTGAACCATACCTGCCATTTACGGAATGATTTCATTGTATTGACAATGAAACACAATTGCTTTTTAGATATCCCAGCTGAATTCCAAGAACTGTAGCTCACTAGAAACACCTGAAGAGCACCTTCCAAGTCCCTTCTGCTTCACTTCTCCGTCAGTTGTCTGTCACACACGCAAAGCAAGCAGGGAGCAGCAGGGCACTGGGCCAGGCAGCTGGCAAGAACCTGCCTCGACGTTACATCCTGCCAGGTACCAGGCAGCAGCTCATCACACGTTGAGCAACGCCGTGTGACTACAAGTGCATCTATCCCACTGCCAAAATTCAGTGCCAAAGGAAGTAAAAACTCTGCGTTCTCCCTGCCTGCAAGCACAGGGCCCTCTAGGTAAGGATACAGCAAGGGGCAGGCCCAGAGCAGCCTACCTGGTTCCAGACAGCCACACATTGGGCAACTCTGTTCGAAAAGGGAAGCCTCCTTACTAACACAGGTTATTCTTCATAAATATCCCTACGGCAACATTAGGGCTCAGCGGGTATTTTCTGGATCAATTTGACCAATACAGAACTGAACCAACTGAACTTTCTAGGTGTTCTCAAGAGCTCAACAGCAAATCCATAACAACATTTCATAATTACCTCCTCTGAGCTTCGCTATTCTGGCCCCAGGGACACCAGTTATAATGAGTGTGCACAAACTTCCACAAATTACAGCCTACAGCTCGTCTCCTAAAACCATGTTTGAGTATCTCATTGTGGAACTTTCAAAACCATTTCCAAAGCTCGTTCCTGTTCTCTATGAAAGATACTGTAAGCTCTGAAAAAGTAATATAGACTACATACCCGAGCAACAACACTGGCTTTGAATTTACCTCTGAGTTTGTTCTATTCTCACTGAAGAGATCATATGTTTAATTTCCACCTTTTCTAATATAGGTAAAAATTTTAAACTTGCACATTACAGGCTCCTTAAAAAAATGTGAAACACCAACCTGACCACCACCACCAGAAAAATGCTTCAAACTATGTAAAGTATAGAATTCTGTTAATCAGGAAATTAAAAAGCACTTTGATAATTCCCAACAACATAAAATATCAGCCAAGAAAGATTATTTTTTTAGAAACATTTTAAACTCTGTTGTGTTGCCAGGCAGAGCAAAATCAACGGTAATGGGGATAAGTGGTGACGCAAGAGCTGAAATCTACCAAGAAACTAAAAAATTGCCACATTCCAATGAAAAGCTGCAACTTGCACATTACTAGAAATAAGATTATTTGTCAAAGGTAATAGGAACATAAAAAAACCAAACAACCCCAGAACCCACTACTCTCAAGTTTATCAGTATTTCAATGACCTTGAGCCTGGCCTCGAATTTAGTAAGTACCAGCTCTGCAGAGAAGGACAATTTTCAGTCCCTGTGTGCACTTTGGTTTAAAGTAATGCTCCACTGCCCTTTTTAATTTTTTTAAAAAACTTAAATGGTGTTACACCGAGATCTTCAACCCCCCACTTAATGCAATAACAGAAACCAGTTTTGCAAACAGTGTTTTCTCCTTATCCTTCCCCATCCTGCCAATTTTGTTTAAATGCTTCGTCTCTGTTTCTAAACAGCTCAGCACATGCGGTTTGGGAATTACAGGGTGAGTGGGAGGGGGGAATACAGTTATCAATAAAATAACTGCTTTCTCGCAAAACTGAAGGAAATCTAGTCTGGAATTGCTTTTCCTAGCTTAGATCTTAGTCACTTAGCATTTTTAAGCAGCTGTCACAGGTAAATCACACTCTTCTCCCACCACCCAAGAGAAAATACATTCATAAATTGAAACAGCTCCCCCCTGCCCCTCCCCTTGAAAGGTGTGTAGTCTTAGGTAGCTCTGAGACAGCCATCTAGGTGTTGACACTGGGAAGACTGGAGTTTCACGAGCACAGTGTTACTCTACCAGCACTTAGACACAACAGGAAGTACTCGAAAATCTTCTGGGCCAAGACAGAAACACCATAAGTCAGATCCTGCATGATGACTACTCGCTAACAAGCCTTGCTCTACAAGGCAAACTCTGCAGAACAGTACTTTTCCAATGAGATTATCACACCCCTGTTTAAAACAACTATACGCACTTAGCAGCAAGCATTTGTGACATACTGGGTGTGTGAAAACTTGTTACATTTATTAAGAATTTTAGATTATATTTAAAAAAGCTGTCAGAAAGATCACATTACCCCAGTACCAACAGACGACCAGCACATACAAGGTACATCCCAGTTCATACATCCTATTTGGTGCGTGGGAAAACAGGTAACCATTAATTCAGCGTAAGCTTCAACAAACATGTAGCACATCTGCAAGTATGTGTACGATGTGCAGAACATTCAAATAATCTCCAATCGCAGCCTGCCCTCGGGTGCAACATTTTCTTGTTCATCAATAAATTACTACACAGCGTAACAGCAACAGGGCTTTTCTAGCTGTCCCCAAGCTATGTGGATTTATGGATGCCTGCCAATTCAAACTTTCAGAACGATCGCCCCGCACCCTGACAAAAATTCTGAGCTGTACGCAGAGATAACTCTTCAGTTCACTACGTGACCGCAAAGTGATCTGAAACTTGACTGTACATCGAGTACCTCTCTCCTGGGATTACTGCCTCTAGATATTAAGCTTTTAGTTAGCTGCTTGGGGCTCGTTGGTTTTTAAAAGAGTTCATCTCCTTAACGTTAACTACTCTGTCCTTCAGACAGCATCAGCAATACCCACCTGCTGACTGAAATGATGGTTTGGGTCAGACTTTAGACAAAACTATAATAACACCAAAAAAAAAAATCCTGCTCTACTGTAGCAGCTGTTGGTCTGGGGAGATTTTTTTTTTATTTGTTCCCCCGCCTCCATGCTCTGAAACTGGCAAACTGCTGCCTCCCTCAGTGGTGAGCCGCGCGGGAAGGCGTCGCGGGTGCGCCTTTAGCGGCGCAGTTCCGCTGCGCGCCCCGGGCACCACGGGAAGCGGATCTGAAACGGCAGCCGAAAGGGCAGCGCGGCCTCCCGCTGCCCGGACGACGGCTGGCCCTGGCAGTTCCGCGGGGAGGGGGCGCCCGACTGCCCCGAGCCGCTGGGGCGGCAGCGCCGGAGGCCGCCACCCCGCCGCTGACCTGCGGCCCCGCCAGGCCTCGCCCCGCGGGGGGTGGCGGTGGGTAGGCAGCGGGCCCCGGGCCTGCCAATCGCGGTGAACGGCCGGCCGGCCTGCCCGGTACCGCCGTGACCTCCGGGGCTGCGGCGGCTCCGCCCACTCCTCCCCTCCCCCGCCCCGGTCGGGGGGGCACTTACCGTCCCGGGACGTGCCCATGAGCTGGTCCAGCATGGCGCGCATCTGGGCCTGCGCCGACATCTTGAGAGCGCGCGGGGCCGGCCCGGCCCGGCCGAGTCACGCCGACAGCGGCCTACAAGGCCCGAGGCCCGGCGAGGCGCTCAGCCCTCCCCCTGGCGTCACTGGCGGGCCCGGGCGGAGCCGCTCCCCCGACGCCGCGCGGGGGGAAGCGGGCGCTGTCTCGCGCTCCCGGCGGAGCAGGAAACCTGCCTCGCGCCGGCCTCGGTGCCGCCGCCGCCACCTCCCCTCCCCCCTCCGCTCCTCCCGCTTCCTCTCACGCTTGCCACGCGCGCGCGCCAGCGGTAACGGAAACCCGCGCGCACGCGCCCTGGGCCCCCTTCGCCCGCTGCGCGACGTCAGCGCGGACGAGCCTTGGCGCCCGCCGGTTGGCTACGGCGTGCGGCGGTCGGTCGGTGACGCACCGAGCGGCGAGGCCGCTGATTGGGCCGTCGAGCCTTTCGCCGGGCAGGGCCCCTGGGGCGCAGCGATTGGCCGGGCGGCCGCGCGTAGCCGCTGTGGCGTCACGGTGTCCGGGTCGGCGGGGGCGGGCGCGACCTGTCCCGCCAGCGGTCGCTGCGGGGGGGCAGAAGTCGGGCAGCCGCCGGGGCGGCGGGTCCGTACCGCGTTCTGCCCTCTCCGGGGGCGGCGGACGGGGCGGGGGGGGAACCCAACCGGAACCGTTCCGCGACGGTTCATTCTAACGTGCCAGAGCGCGCGGCGGAGCTGAAATTGACGGAAAGCGGGAGGGGAACCTGGGCTACGGAAGCGGCCTCTCCTAGCGCCGCCTTCCCGCGGCCCGGGCGCTCGCCGAGCGGCGGGAGCGAGTTGCCAAAGGCGCGGGTGCGCGTGCGCAGGTGGGAGCGGAAGGAGCGAGGGCGAGCGGGTACGTGTGCGTGAGGTAGCGGTGACGGCACAGGCTTCTTAAAGAGCCTTCCCTGGACTGGCGCTCGGCACCGTTTCCGTGATTCTGCGCCTCCCTCGAGCCCTCAGGTGCCAGCGGTGGTTGCCTCGGTGGGAAAAGCTCCTCTAATTCCCGCTTTTTAGCCAACCTCCCTTAAAACTGAAGTTACTGTTACGCGCTGCAGCTCATTCAACGTACGCAGCACCGAGATCCAGCCTCAGGAAAAAAACCAACCCCAAACCAACTTTCACCGTTTGTATCTACCCTAACGCCTGCGTTCTCTGACCGTCCCTTTCTTAACCGTCCTCTTGCCATCTAGTGCCCAAAAGCCGTCAGTGACTCAGAGGCGTCAGTTCTCCATCGGCCACAAACAGGGTCGCGTCCAACTTTGAAGATGAGCTTAATATGAGTGAGAAAAGGCAACGTTAAAACAAACAAACAAACAAAAACCCAACCCCCAAAAAACCAAGTTAAAAAACCCCTCCCTCAATTATCCGGACACAAGGACTTGCAGAGAAGACGCAGTGCTCAGGCAGGAGTCTTCTATAACAAATTTAGGAAAAGGTTCCCTACCCAGTGCTCCTCAGTTCTTTGGAACGTGTCTCAGCTTTATTTTTTCTTTAACATATAGATTTGCTTTTGTTACTCATTGTGTTACTTTGGATTGAAGGGGAAGTAACTGGAAGCGATACAGATACAGGTTAAAATTTTCTCTGTGGAAAAACATTTTAGCTATTATTTGTACCCACACAGTGCAACCTTTAGCTCTAGGTACTCTCTAAAGAGCAAATACTGCTTTTTCCATCTATTTCTGCCCAAATTTCAGCTTTTCTTCCAGAACTGGTTTCAGCGAGCCACGTATTTTTCTTCTGGAGCAATATACAATAGCCTTTGGATGGAGCGAACCTTCAGTCCATCTGGAAAGTTAATTGCAGAATGTAGCAGCTGCATTAAATAACTCGGAGCAAAAAATACATCCCCAGCCGTTCTCAAGGTGACTTCCCATTACTTCCATCTATTGAGCTGCAAATAGGTTGGTACTTCCTCACCTGTCCTATCAACACTTTTCAAAAAAATCCACCGTTAGACTAGTAAGACACTGCAAGAAATTGCAAAATGGACTTTTAGTCTGCAGAACCTTAAAACTTGTAGTTCGCATCTCCTAAGTTGCCCAGATCCCTACAGTTTTAAGGATCTATTGTGCCTATCCACTATACTTTGGGGATTAAAACTATCCCTCAGTTTTAAATACAAGGGAAGGAGAATATATACATTTAGATGAAGTAGTTCTATTTGCAGTGCTTTTCTGACAGAATACTTTGTTTTCCCTGGTAGTAAAAAAAAAACAACCAACAAACAAGCACTCTTTTGTTAGCCTGGCTTATAGCTCCTCCCCCAAATAAACAAGCCTTACATTTTTAGCCATTGTAAGTCATCCTTATTACAGATTTCTTGCATATCTTGCATGTAATTCAACCCTCTTCTGAGAAAAGGGCAGCAACAATTCAAGACAGGATTTCTTTTCTTATAAAAAGAGACTTACTGTTCCAGATACCAAGACAAGCAAGAAAATGGCAGCCTGATTTGTATAGCTAGCGTAACTGGCAGTAATCAGACCACTGAAGTTTTTCTGAGATTTGCTGTGTACAAGAGCAGCACAGGAAGCTTACAGTCACAAAGTCAACTGCTCAGAGACACTGAGAAACACATAATTTATTAAGTAGCATTCGTCTCTGAATTCTTACCACTAGCTGACCACCATGGGGGAAAAAAAAAAAATCCCACGATGAAAGAAGTCTGTGCTACTGCAGAGCTCGCCAGAATCCACTGATGTTCCAAAGAAAGTGCCCTGGCTCTTGGGAGAGTAGAAAATTACACACAGTGAACAGGCAAATTCTTACCTACGGTTTTTTTTTTTTTGGGGGGGGGAGACACCAACAACTTTCCAGCTTTTTAAGACAATTTAGCAATGAAGGCCTTGTCATATTTTTCTGCTCCAGCCAACCTTTCTCCCATTCCGTGGAGGCTGCCCGCCACACCACACGTTCGGAGCCAAGGGGTGGGTCTGGTACGCTCCATAAACCGAGAGAGGGATGCCCAGTTTATGGCTCCTTCACCCCACACGGGCCAACCCAAAACTGACAACACAACAAGCGAGAGAACCCAGCCCTCTTCGACGATTCTCGGGTGTTTATTCAGGAATAAATAGGTAGCACGGCAGGCTCATCTTAACCCTTCCCTCCGGGCTGCTGAGGCAACCTGAAGCCCACCAGGCCGGCGACCTCCTCGGGCGAGCGCTCCCCCTTGCCGTGGTACTCCCGGTGGAGGGCCGCGTGTTCCCGCACGCTGCGGAGCAGGCAGAGGTAGGTGGCGGCCTGGAAGTGCAGCTCCTGCTGGGCCCGGCACAGCTTCTCGCTGGTGACCTGCCGAGAGGAGGAGGAGGAGAAGGGAACAAACCCCGCACGCTTCACCTCAGCCCGAGCCCGCGGGCAGGGTCACCCCCGCCCCACCCCTCCTCGCCAGGGACCGGGGAAGGTGGGTGGGGAGGGGGAGCCGGAGCGTACCCGGTGGGCGCGGAAGGTCGCGACGATGTGCCGGTAGGCGGGCGTGTCGCGATAGGGGCGGCCGCTGGCGTGGCGGAGCTCACGCAGGAGCCCGCGGAAGGTCTGCAGCGGAGAGCCCAGCGCCGCCATCTTCCGCCCCTCCCCGCCCGCCGAGGGGCGGAAGATGGCGGCACGTTCCTCAGGTCTCGGGCTTTAAAATGATCTACAGCTCGTTAGAGCGAACGGGGGACGCTCGGGAATCGGAGGAGACGCAGCCCAAGGCCGGCGCAGTTTACTCTCTCCTAGCGTTCCCGCATGTTGCGGCCGCCCCACCAGGTGACCAAAAAAAAAAAAACACCCACCCCAGATGGGACTCGAACCCACAATCCCTGGCTTAGGAGGCCAATGCCTTATCCATTAGGCCACTGGGGCTACCACGAATAATATTGCGCTATGCTGATAGTTGTCTCCTGTCCCCGCCCCTCTTCCTTTTATGGAAACCGTTGGTGGCCGCTGACTGGGCAGTGCCTCCCCGCGCGCGGCTGGCGGGCCGGAAGCCGGCTGTGGCCCCGCCCACCGGGAGGGCGTCGCGGCGGCCTGAGGAGCCCGGGTGGGAGCAGGGGGACGCCCAGCGTCGCCCTGGAAGGACAGGGCCGGGAAGGCAAAAATTCCTTAGTCTACCCATCCTCCCATAGTTTTAAAAATGCTGCTCCTTGCTCGCCGTTTCCCTCACCTCGGCCGTCGGCCGCCCTCCCACCCCCAAAACAACAATGGAAAATCTAGGAAAAAACCCCCAAGCAACAGCCACCCCTTTCACTGAAACCTTTTTTAACCTCTTACGAGAAATCAGAGAGACAGGGCTAGTATGTACATTCCTCTTTATTTAATACAGCACAGACACGTGACACATTAAAAAAAAGAAGTACACTCATGAAAAAAGCCTGTCGCAGTTGGGGACAGGGAACAGCTATGCCGAATGGAGTAGGGCTCCTACTGCAGAACAGGGATCTGCTGGCAAGGTTGGATCCTGGAGCAAAGTCTGCTGCCAAAAAAAAAAAATCTTCGCACTCCTTTCAGGAAAGCAGAAAACAAAAGGGCAAGTCCCTCTCGGAACAGGTGGAGGCAGCATATCTGCAAGGTTCACAGGATACAAACCTTACTACTGTGTTTGGACCAAAGCACTGATAAAATGAGAAATGCTCTCCAGCTATTCTTTCAGAGGGCCAATAGTCCTGACCTCTGAAAACATCAGACTTCTCAGGGATGGCAAACCTGAGTATCTGGAAGGAGTGAAAACATCAAGTAGTCACAGAGGGTTAAAATTAGTCTCCCTGATAGGGCTCTGCTAGCCACAACTGGGAATGTGCAGGGGAACAAACCGGCTTCCCAACTAACAAAAGACTAACAGCCATTAAACCGAGCAGAACAATATACACATCTGGAACTGATGCGGGCTTTTGTGGCAGCAGCTTCTTCCTTTTCCTGCTTCAGTTCAGGATGGAAATTAAGCAGGCACCAGTTCCTCTGGCAAAGAGCCTTACACGCTTTTAAAAAATTAAAATACAAAAAAGGGAGACAGGTGTATTTACAAAATCCATGGCTGGTACAGTACATCATTTTTAAGACACACTAAATGCTACAATCTTTCAGGTCCTGAGATTATTACAAAAAAACCCAACAACTCAAAACTTGCGTTCAGGTCCAGTTTTATAAGGAGAGAGGAAAGAAATCACACATTTAAAACACAGTATCCCTTGAAGTTATTGGAACAGACCTCCCTAAAAATCCAAATGAAAGCGGTGCTAACCACCCAAATGTAGCTGCATTTGTTTGTTCAGTCTTGCTGTCAGAAGAGGGGAGCATTTCACAGGGGAGTTTCTCTGGAGAGCTCCTCAGGTAAGCACACGACTGTTAGGATCCTCTCTCCATCACTAAGCCCTATGATCCAAAATAGGCGAGCACTGAAAGGAGGAAGGTGACCTTGTACAAATTCATGCTAGACTGAGTAAAGCGTCACAGGAATCACCAACTCAAACAGGTTTACCATCTCATAGTAACTGCGTTGCTTTGTCTGAAGCCTAGGAATGCAAAGAACTCTAGCTGTGATTTAGTGTTCGTTTATAACAAAACACTTGGCCAGCTCTTTGTTCTAAGCTACCAAGTGAAAGGCAGGAAAACACTGTCCATCTCTTTCTCGGCCTTTCATTGTCTTGGGGATGACAGCAAGTCAGGCAGAGTTAAGCTGGCTATATGCAAACTTGCCAGAATACATATATACTAAAAGTGACACCAAACAAAGGATACTGAGACCAAACCTCTGTCAAGGGGATGATCCCCACTACCATTAGCTGTGTTGGCGGGTATTTGGACACTCTGTTCTTGACTGAGCCTCTTTAAAAGGCAGAACTAAGGGGACTTGCGCCCACACCTTCCCCCCACCCCACCCCCATCCCCCCCAAATAAATATTTTGAACATATAGCTTTTGGAGCTTTTGTATCATCAGAAGTTCTCACCACAGATGCCCTTTTATTATAAGCACCTGACATTAAGCTAGAGAGTGCCAGCATTTTAAGCATTACTTATGAAATGCTTCTAACCCTCAGTAAAAGACAAGAGACAAATCACATAACAAGGGTACTAGTTCAACTGCTAAAACATAACGCTGCTCAGTAGACTTTTAGGGTAATAGTAGTTCATTGTGTTTTTTTTTTAACAGTAGTCCAAAAATAAAATTTCTCTATCTGTTTTCAGTATGGATCTTGAGAACTATGCATGAACAAGGTACTAATTGCTACATGATGGAATCACCAGCAATAAAACACACACTACAGTTCTCACCTCTGAGCTAAATTGTTATTTGTAGTTACATACAACAAGGCTAAAAGATCACTGAGAAATACCTGGGGATGGAGATTTAGCTTTTATTTTAAGATCCAGCTGTGTAGCCGGTAACTCCCCTTGTTTAGAAGCAACTTAAGTGAGAAATGGATTTAATTCACTTCTGATATGGGAAGGAAACCTGAGATGTCTCATTGATTTCCCGCAAATCCAACCTGTACATTTGAAAAACATTGCTGCGGCTTCTTAAACCAATTTTGAGAGTTGAATAGTCTAATAAACTCTCAGACTAAAACCTGTCACAAGAGGTGATTTTAGCTTCCCTCTGGAAGCAACTTCATGACACTTGACACTAGGTGTTGCACCAGTGAAAGAGTTTCTTTTTTAAAATACAACTTTCTTCACGTTAGCAAAAAAGACTTCTGCAGTACAGACATTCAAAAAATATTCCATTTTCTTTGGGTAAAACTTCAACATGTGTTAAGAGGGGCAGCTGGGGGAAGGAATGCATGTAACACTGAAACACATAAATACTTATCTGCATAGTTGATATTAGTGACTACTAATTAAACTAAGGCCTTATCTAGAAAAAGCTGAGAACACAAAGTTTCTTCCCTTGCTCCCCACTCTTCTGGTGAAAACTGGTAAGTCTCAAAGAAGCTCTGGCTGCCTCGGCAGCTACTTGGTTTGGCCTACAAGGGTGGTATCTCCTGACTGTTTTTGGTTGATTCTCTCCCTCCCTTTTTTCTCTTGGTACTAGACAATAACAAACATAACTATCTGTTGATAAAATACATCTGCACACACTACTGGGGAAAAAAAAAGCCAACTCAAAACAACCCAAAATCCCTTAGTATTGAGCATGACAGGAGTCAAACATAGCATACACTGCTGCTTTGGATTACTTCACCATAAAGAAAAACTTATTAGTTAACAGTTATTATTTAAGCAGGAGATGACGGCAAGAGAAGAGACTGAAATTCACTTCTAGATACAAAACCTTTTTTCCAGAGTTGCTCTGTAGAATTATAGCTGTCAAAAATGGCTACAAAATACAGACCTATATCCTTGACTACTGACAAGATTAGCACAGTTTTATTTATGAGGAGTGTGCAAAAACAGCTGTAGGGAATCTTTCTTTTTCCCCAGTTTTGGGCCAGTTCCAGGCCATGCTGATCTCTCAGCATAACTCATAGCAGCAGCAGGGCTTTCTATGGCCCCAAAAGGCTATTACAGCAGCAAGGGATCACCAGCTCATAGAAGAAGGATGATGAAGCCACATCAGAAGTTTCCACAAAGCATTCCCCTACACAATGCTTATCTTTCCAGTGGCCCAGTAAGCATACTTCTGGCTGCTTATTTTGGCAGTGATTTCTTAAGCAGTAGACAGACACAGATTTTCACAACAGCTGCATTTGTTAAAAAAGGCTGCAACAGTTAACCATCCTCACCAGCTGTAGATTCCCAATCACACAGATCAGCCTGGAATAAAAAGCACATGCCCAGAATGAATTAACAGCAAACAGAGGAGCTGGATTAGCTGAGTTTACAGCCACAGGTGGATGTGGCATACTCCATTGAAGTAACTTCACTGACACACCTAAGGCAGTTTAAGAAGCACCCTCACTATCACTCCAACTGGCTGAGCTACCAGCAATAGCCCTGATCTTTGACTGGCACCATTGAATTGGTAGAGGAAGTTTGCCTATGGCCTAGTTTACCTAAACAGGTTCACTCAAGCATGTGAAGACAAGTCAAGAACCGAAATAGCAGTTAGGCTATTCTCTGCCACAGGAACATGTTGTATTTATCTCATAATCTGCTCTCTTGATGGGTTCTCCACCTATGAAGGACTCTTCATTCCACTTCCATTCTGGAAAGTAAAAGCTTCATTTTCATAATGCAAGTCAAAATTAGATCTTCCGTAGGGGAAGCACATCACAAAACTAGCACATTCTAGGGATGTGTGTATTATCTTAAGTAACAAGTGAATTGCTAATTTCAGGTATGCATGTTTATAGTAATCATAAGTTAGATAGATCCTTGGCAAAGAATCATTAAATTCACTAGATCTATTGCAGACTGCCAATTTTGTCAGAGAACAAGGAAACAAGCACAGGGTTCACCTGCAGTTAACAACACATGAACTTACTCTTCGTTATTTTGAGAGAACAACCCATTACTGAAATCTCAATAAACTGAGAAAAAGAACAACTAGAGAAGTACTTCATGGAGAATGACTTAGGCAGCATGTGAAGCATAGCCAGGTTTAACTTCAGTTAGCAGCTGCTCTCTTGCAGGCTTTACCAAATTCCTTCTTACATATGATGCACAGTAGAAAGTGACAACAATGGTAAATGTGAGTATCCTTGCAATAACTGGTGTCAAGCAGATGTGACTAGCTGCACACAAGATTTCTTGCAATTCATCTCAACTTGCTGCAAGCTGCTATTTTAACCTTCTTTCCCCCACACCTCCTTGGGGTTGTCAGCCACACATCTTTGCCTCAGACTCAGTAGTTGTGTGAATTAGTCCAGTATTTAATCAGGTAACAAGACAGGGCCCATAATGTTTTACTCATGACCTAATTAGGATCCAAATTTAAAACCTTCAGAGAAAAATGCAAGAAGTTTCACTCCCATTAGCCACTTCCTTTCTCTCGTGCACATTTACGCACACTCACACACACTCTTTTATTGTACTGCCATCTTTGCACAAGCGTCCACCTTAAGTGTTTAACAGAGCCAACAGAATGTAGGAGGATGAACAGATTTCTCAGGAATATTGCTGTATATGTGGGTGCATGAACATGTGTGAGTGTGAGAGAAAGCACACACAAGCACACAGAACCAATGCCATGGTACAGCAGCTATGAAGTTACACATATTATACACTTCTTTTTTTCTTTACAAAAGGGGAAAAAATAGTCTAACAGCATAAAGCCATCTTGGCAAGCTTAAGATTTTCCTCCAAAATGCCTTCCAGCACTTCAGGATCTCTGAGAACAGTTTAAAGAGGGTAGGGAAATAAAATTAAAAAAAAAAAGGCACTTAAACAAAGGACAAAGGCCTGAATCAAGTAAGTCATGGAGGGGTAACAGCCATTTCACCAGACCGAGGACCAATCAAAATCTACCAACCTTTTTTTAGATTTCTATAAAATTAAAATTGCATAAAGTGTTAATTAATCAGTCATTTACCTACTGCTTTCACCTTCTGTTTCATTTTATGGAAGAAAAAAAACCAAAAAGCAAGTATCCCTTTAATTATTTCCCCCCGATTCAGCAGAAGTTGAAAGTTAGGTATGGGAAGAAGCCTTCCACAGCTTGGCTTGGCTGCATGTTTTCCCTGCAATGCCATCTTCAAAAAAAATCCAAAACAAAAGCAGAAGAGGGACCACTGTGCCTTCTTCACCAATTCATTCAAAAAAAAAAAACCAAAAACAAACCCAAACCAAAACCACGAGAAAACCAAACCAACCAACCCAAACACCCCAACACTTCTAATCCATCTGTGGGCAAAAACTACTCAGAAGAAAACCAAACAAACAGTAAACTAGATTAAAATTTGCTAATAAATACAGCCAAAAGTTCATTTTACGAATGTAGCAGCAAATGTGATAAAGTTAGCTGGAGTCCAAGATGACTCCCAGAGGGTTAATGGTTCACACAACTGATGGCAGCCTGGGAGAGTTGCAGGATTTCTCTGTTTTCACGTCCTCAAGGGTCTTGCACCAAGTGGAGAAGGAGTGTGGAGGAAGGGTCAGGTGATGGGACTGTGGGGAACAGGCTCTTGGCACCTGTCCCAGCCCCAAATCTGTGCATCAGACAACTTTGATCGGATTCAAACAAGAAGTAGAACCCAGGTAATTAAAAGTTACTTCTGATTAGCAGAAAACAGATGTGAAACCCACAGCATCCACACTTGTGACTCAGTTGATCAGTATTAGTCAGGTAACTCAAATCAACAGAGAAGGCTGGACAAAGTGGTTTAGGCCATTTGCATCTTGGGAGTGGGAGAACACTGCAGTTAAAGTTCAAGGTATCAGGAAACTTTGCAGCCCGTTTTTCATCTAGCCTGCCTTCTTTCTTTGCAAGTGTCTCAAAAGAAATTAAAATAGCTACCACAACTTTTTGGACTTTGGATCATGTAGCAGAAAATATTACCCAGGCTGTTTTAACATCTAAAACCTGTATTTGAAATTATTGCTTGCATTTGTTTGGGGCTTTCAGTGAGCTTGACATGTTAGCTCATATACAGTCCCCAAACCAAGTTCAGCCCTGCTGCCTGAAAAAGACAGCTCTACTTGGCTTTCTTATTGCTTGTGAATACTGAGGGTTATTTATATGTACAACTACAGTTTATTTATTAACAAAGGCCCTTAAGAAGTAGTAAAAACTTGGGGGGGAAAATGTCTTTAGCAGAGCTGCTGCGCAGAAAACAGTAAAACATGAACCTAATTTTGCATTTGGATGTTGCAGGTATCTTTTGCTTCCCCATCCCATTTATGCTACCTGCAAAGGTCTCTGGGAGCCACCCTACAATTTCCTTTGATTTGGCCTTGCTAGGTTGAACCGGGGGGAACAGGGAATGTAGACCCTTTCATCGATATGTTGCCGATTCCAAAGAAGCTCAGGAGCGTGACTGAAAACAGTTACCCTCTGGGGGCTGTTTGAACTGGCTTCATGAACACTGTATGGTCATCTTTATTCTCATCATCCTACTACCTGTTTCCACAGTGTTAGTTTACTTATTTCCCAAGACTGAGAAGCTCAATAGTTCACACAGACAGGACTATTCCTACCCTCCTTAAGATTTAGAGAGGATACTCCTCAACTGAAGATGAAGTATACTTCCAGGAAGAGAGGAATGTTGAAAGAAAACTTGTGCTGTAGTTATAAAGGGACCCAAGTCTCCCAGTCTAACATTTCAGTAAGTATGAAGACAAAAGATGGCAATTTGAATGAGATGCCTTGATGAGGAAAACATAGAAGAGGTAGAACTCTCTTAGGACAGGGTCTTTTAAATATATTGCTGCCTGATGGCTCACTGCTGCAACTCCCTTAGCTACATGCGTTGTTAAAAATTATCAGGTTTGACACAGCTCAGAGAATTAGCATCCTGCCAGAACTGTTAGGCCTCAAAAACCAGAAGTTGTCTTCCTTCAACCCTTCCTGGAGAAAAGGGGGGGCATCAGATAAAGCTTGCATTTGAAATAGTTTATGGTGTTTTGAGAGAATCTGCACAGTATGAAGAATGCTAGAGTCTATGTAGCTGTATATTTCAACTCTAAATAACCTTGATGGAGATGCAAGCTTATCTAATCAACACACCACATACAAAACATTAGCACTATCTAAAAAGCATTTAATTGGCAGATGCTGTGGAGTGAAATTAACAAACTAATGCATCCTATTTTAATTCAATCTGTCTTTCACAGAAGTGTTGTGCAAAAACATTTATTGCTGAGCTCAACCCAACATTTTTATACTAAATACACAATATATATTATTTTAAATTCACATATATATTTATATAAAATTAAAATGAGCTCTAAATAGAAAAGAAATTGTTGTCTGGTCTAAGAAAAATAAATCACATGTAAAAGAAACCTGAAAGCTATAAGTTAATCTAGCAAAAAACATTGAAGAGCCATTACCCATGGGTCAAAGTCTCTGGAAGATGTGAGATAACCAGTAGTCACTGGTTTAAATCTCAAATCAAACTACTGGAAAGACTAGCTACTAGGAATTTCAGCATGTCTGATGAAAGGAATGTTTTGGGGTTGATGGAGAAGGGCATCATACTATTTTATTTGTTCCTTTCCCCTATGACTTACTTTAGTTTCTGCCATTCTCACCTCTTATCTGACAGCACAAGGGACTCAACAGCGAAATTCTGTCCTAGTGTCAAAAGTGCAACATGTGCTGGATACTTCCTAACCTTAAAAATGAAGCAGTTGATATATTGCTATTTAAAAAAAAAAAAAAGCCAGCTTTGCAGTCTTGTGCTACCACGTAAGGAACAGTTCAGGTCAGGAACTCCCCAGGCCAGCAGGGGCTGGAAATGCTGGAGACAACCCATTCAGCCCCCAGAAGAGAAGGCACCTCTGGTCGCTTTTGAACGACTCCTCTTTGGCTAATGCCTGAAGTAGTATTAACCTGGCTCTGGAATAGGTCACAATCAGCTTTCTTTAACTAGCAAAGCAGTATAATGCATGGCTTTTGGGAGGAGTTGGATGAAAGATGAAGAAGAACTAGAATGAGTAAAGAACTGGTTGTGTTTTGTAAGTGACATGAACAGAACATTACTTAATTTCAGTAGCAGATAAGCACAAGGCAAAGGAAAAGAAAGTTTATCAAATGGAAGGACTGAAAAAGTCAGCATGCCTTTAAAAAAAAAAGATGCGGGAAAGAAATGCTAATCTGACCAATAAAATAAGGGTTTCCTTTTCATGCAAATGGAAAAATTTCCATCCCCTTCCTCCCTTAAATAAGAATCTTTATATTAAAAAAAACCACCAAAACCCAAAACAAGGAGCAAGGGATTTCCCAGTAGTCTGTGTCTCACATCTTGATGTACCAAGAGATATGTTTTTGAAGACAATTCTCTAATGAGACTGCATACATCTGTAGGCTCCCTAAAGCCAAACAGCCTTCTAAAGCTGGAAAAATGCCCGTATCAGAAACTGCATTTGTGTAAGGGTTTAATTATAACACAACGTATCCCAGCACCACCTCTACTCTACATAACCTTTGGTCCACAACCACAAAAGTACACTCAGGACCTACACATAATCTTATGCTGGGCACTTTGGGCACTAATGAAGTGGATGATTCCACCTTACACAATGGATAGAGAAAACTATCTTGGCTCCGCTCACACTTTCAACTTTTCATTGGACATAACCCAGAAATAAAATGTTTGTGCTGCTGTGGGTTTGACGATCAATTTCTTTTAAAAGCCAATCAGAGGAGATTTAAAAAAAAAACTTGTTTCTTTAGGCAAGATCAAACTATGACCAGTCTGCATGACCAGGAGGACCAGTCCTCCTTTTCCTTCTCTCTTTGATCAAGTATTGTTTTCTTTTTCTTCTTCCTCTCACCACAGTGCTTGGGATCAGAATATGTAAACATCGACAGAAACAGCAGCCCTGTGACAATAAGCACTTTCCCAACTGGGCAGATTCTGTCAGCCAACCAGAACTGCTTCAGCTCCCTTGCTTGTCCAGAAGTCACTGGTTTTTCCGCTGTAACTTAGTGTCCCCTTTACTTTGGCCTCCATCTGTAGTTTGGAGATAGGAAAAGAAAAAGAACAAAAGCATGAGTGAAATTTTTATAACTTACAGCAAGAGACACAAGAATTTGGCAAGTTTAAGCTTTAGCATCACCAAAAAGTACATTGTCTTTATAGGGTGGAAGACTTTGCATCTTCTCTGTAGTTCATTTATTATAAATATAGCACTTGAGATATCCAGCTTCATACCAAAAGATGCCATCTTTCTAAAGATCAAGTTGCAACTTTGGATACTGGAAAAAAGTTAAAAAGTCAAGCCTTTCTTTAGAAGCCTTTATATTTTTATAAAGCATTTTTAATATTCAACCCATGGCACTCACTGTGACAAAAACCAAAGTCGTACCAAATATAGCCAATTGGTTTGTTTTCACAGCCTCTTAGAGCAGCACTGCCCAGTTTTTGTTGCTGAGGACTGTGACAATAGGATTAAGAACCCCCACCAAGCCACTGCCACACTTCCTGTTCCTTCTCTTGGCAAAAAAAAAAAAGCCCACCACACAAAAAACCTAACCCAAACCTAAAGCTGGCAAAGAGAACAGTGAGCACACTCTGAACTGCACCTTCTAAAGCTTTATGATAGCTTTTCAGCTCTAAGCTTTACAAACAGAAAGAGGAGATGTTCTACTTCAAGCTTCTCTTCTCAATCAAAATATTCAACTCTTATCACGGATAAAATTCCCAGGGAAGGCAGATGTTCCATTTGGAAACCATCACACCGCTCACACATATATACACTCTTACAAGAAACATGAAGAAGCTTCCAGCTGTAAGATCAGTTTCTCCTCCAAAAAAGAAATTAAAATTGACTGGAAAAACCAATCTCACCAATACGGACTTTATGTAGACTGTAAACAATTGTTTTAGTGCTCAGTAAGTAGTATTTCTTTTTTCCTCCTAGCTGAATTTATACACTTTGGTTTCTAGAACTGCTACAATAAGCCATTGTTGAAATTTAACTTTTTTGTTCTGGACACTGAAGACAAGTAGAAACAAAATAATTGTTCTAGTTCAAAAAATACTGCTACAATAGAATGTGTACTGCCTGCTGCTACGAAAACTTGTCCCTGTGTTGTGTGTTCTCTACAACAATTCCAGTTCTGGTATACATTTTATTTCAGTCTAGGACAGAAATCTGACTTTTAAGTCATAAATAAGTAATAAGAAAAATATGTCGTTACCTGTGTAAGCTTGCTGCAAGTGAGCAGGCAGAGGTGAGTGAGACAGCGTTGCTGCGTGCTGAGCACCTGGCTGTAAACCCTTCAGTAAGTCTGGGAAAAAAAGGACAGCAATAAAAATTAAAAATAAATCTTAAGGACAGAGGTAGCCTATGTGAAACAGGAAGCTTTTATTTTTATAGGGTAGAGTAACATGCTAATTTGCACAAATTACTGAAGATGTATCACAACAACAAAAAAATAAATACCTGAAAGGATTCTGATGGCTGGAATAAGTCAACAGAAACAGACCTATTCAGATATAGTTAATCAAAAGTCAGAGCAAGAGCAGTGCCTCGCTATTGGGATGCAACTCTTCCTATCATTTCCTTTGGCAGAAAGACACTACCTATATACTGTGAATGCAAATGCAATACTGAAGTTAAGCTTATCAAAGGTGATTCACAACATTTGGGTAGTTACATCAATAAATTTTATCAGCAAAGAAGTCACATTTGTTCCCCTGTAGGGATTTTCATGAACCAAATTTGAGTCTCCCAGAACTTTATTGTTTGCTTCCATTTTCAAGATGTATCTTTCCTTATAGCAGTGTGGTAACTAATTCCACTCACTCTGAGTTAGGCTGTGGTGGAAAGCCGCTGAGGTAGATCCCGAGGTGGTTGTCACTCCAGCTGTGTCCGTCCCAAAGCCAAGCAGCTCCAAGGGAAACTGGAAGGGCACGGTCACAGGAACAAGGCCACCCAGCATCCCAAAAGGAGTTAATGGTGCAGACGTCACGTTCTGACTGGTTACAGACAGGGGTGATGCCATGAGAGTCAGAGGTGAGGCGTTAGCCAGTAATGATGCTCCCGCTGTTGACTGTACAAAGAAAAGGAGTACTTCAAGATTTTAAAGCTTTGAGTTGTATTCTTTAAGGAAGTTAAGAATCAACTATTTTCTGTTAAGTGTGGCCCCACTAAGAAGTGTCTTAAACTATTAATAAATATCCACCCAGGAGGTCTTCCCACTGTTCATGCAAGTACAATTACATCTCAAGATTCAGACAGGACAGTATGGGTCATCTCTCATGTTTTTCTCATCAGCCTTGCAGATAATTTCCTTTATCTCCTTTCTGCGTCTACAGTCAGAATCTAATGCAATATCTTCCATTAAGTTAATAATATGCAATTATCAGATGTAGACCTGAAGTTCTTTAGAAACAGAGTATTATTCTCCCCTCTCCAAATGTGGGTCTTAACAGAACACTAACTTTATTTCTAAAGAGGTTGCTTAGAAGCAATAATTTTTGAAAATTAAAATTCATAAGTAAGAACCCTCACACTTTGAGAGAAGCCAGGTTGCCAAGATGTAGACATACGTATATATGTATGCACATGTAAAATCAAAAGGCAAAGGGAAATAATGTCTCCACTCTATGTAAGTCACAATGGAGTTAAATTCACTGTAGTTGAAAAATTAAAATGCAAGATTAGCCATAACAGTAGCCACAACAGCTCCCAAATTGCTTTAATTCCTCTAATATTAGAGCAGTTCAGTCTTGTTTAACAATCTTTCCTTCACTATGCATATAGTAATTTCATATGCTATTATTCAATTCTCTAGTGATCTACTATAGAACAGTTAGTGTAGAAAGCATTTTGAATCAAAAGATGCAAAGCTCAGATATTTTAGATTTTTGAGTGAAAAGGACTCAGAATAGGATTTCAAACCTGTGCATTTATACAAGTAAGCCTTAACTAAAACCAAAACTTAGAATCATTTTAATGAATACAAGTTTAAAATTAAGTCTTTTTGAATTCTGTAATAGCAACTTATAGAAACAGTAAAGTGATGAAAACTCCTAGCAGAGATAAAGTTTCTACTACCAGTTGTGGTCTTAAGACGTTCACATGAAAGCAGCTAAAGAAAGGCTAGTTGCTGCTTACAAGAAAACACAAAATTTTAAAACTGTAATCCTATAAGTGTAAACAGCTACAGATATGATGTCAGTAGCAAGTATTTGTATTGACCACCTTAGGAGTGGCAGCTTCTGAGATATACTCCAACCCACAAGCAGAAAAAATGGATTAAAAACTGCAACATACATGATTGGTACTTTTAAAGACAAAAGAGAGTAACTTCACAATAAGCTTATGTACCAAAAAAATGACAACCATTCACAGTCTACATAATCTTTACTGTGCAACAAAATAAAAGCCATACAGTAATCTCTTGCAATTGTGGATTTGTAAAATGCCTGAAAACAGAAAGAAGCTTTGTGATGTGTTCTGCCAAGACCTTGCTTACTCTCTCAAAAAGGAGGAAAGAAGTTCAGTGACAGGAAAAGCTTCAGTTCAGATGTTTCTATTTATCTCACCTATGCTAGTACTTCATAAAAGGGTTCATCCTGATCATGTAAATCTGAGTCACTAAGATCTTAAAAGTCTAAGCCAGATTCTGCTCAAGAGTACCAATGATAGGTAGAGCTTTTTAAAATTCGGAACTAATCGCATGTGATTTTCTTAGATTACTTTCACTTTGCATTCTTAAGATGTAACTTAGTATTCCAGAGAAAAATTTCTGTGAAGCTAGAGCAGATGCAAGCTTACATTCTGGTAAATAACAGTCAATCAAAAGGGGAAAGGAAGGAAAGACTTCTTGGAAACTCTTCCTAGTTACGAATATCTTTATTATCACATGAAATCATCTAGTCTGATCTTCAGCGTAAGCAGACCAGGATATTCTAATGAGCAACTCAGGTACCATTCTCATCTTCTGACTGATTAATAGTATCTCTGATAGGAATTAAGTCACTAAATCCTTAATGGAAAGGAGATTCACATTCAATCTTATGCAAAGTTTTAAGAGGGGTAACTAACTCCTCAGTACATGGTACCTAACAACTAGTCTGGAATAGATTAAGTTCATCAGCCAGCCACTAGATCTTTAAGGCTAAATAAAGCCCACTTATCACAAACCTCTTCTCCTTCAGTGTACTTAGACTGGGAGATACTTGATTCTAACCTTCACTTGAACATAATCCACTGACTAAGCCTCAATCTGCACAGCAGCAACAGCCTTATTCCCTGGTTGACCTTTCTTGTACCATTCTTCTGAACCATTTCTAGGTTATCGAAGTAGCCTAAGAAGTGTCAAAAAACCCACATGTAAAGTCACAATAATTATTTTAGTGATACCATGTGCTGCTCAGTACCTCTAGCTGATTTCCCCTCTTCTATAGACCAATTGTACAATGTGGTATATAATTTAATTGTGGTATATATTCTATATACCAACTGTATACAGCAATTGTATCCACTGGATTCTGTTGATTGCACCAGGGAGAAACAACTTTCCCAGTTGTTCCCAGTCCATTCCCTGTAGCCTTTGTCTCTTCCAGGCACCTTCTAGAGTACCCAAACTGCACAGTGTCTGCTTCAGCTCTTCTCTAGGCCCTATGTGGTACCTCAGTGGCCCTTACACAGCATAGGGGTTGTAGTTTTTTTTTTTTCCATTCAAAGTACCCAAAATAATGAGAAGGCTGTGTCAGAGCCTGCCAGGCATTTCTTGTTTACTGTAACTGGCTTAAGATACAGTAGGATGGAATACCATAGGAGGAAGATGATTTCTTACAAGACATTTCTGTTATTAAGCTGCATTAAGAAAAATTTGATAGGAAGGAAAAAGATTATAAACCATTGCTAGAAGATGAGCATACATCACTACCATGCAATACCTATGTATATTGTTCAAAAAAATACAAAGCTTCTCCATTTGCTGTACACAAAGACTCTGATTTACAGTGACATTACTTTTTTTAAGCAGTGAAGACTTCAGGAGAGAGAGAGAGAGCGCGCAATAGAGACAGAGGAAAACCTCAAGTCACCTCAGTAATTAAATCATTCCCAGTAAGAAAACACAACTTGGGAAAGCAGGTTGCTTTCTGGGCAAATAATAGATTTGCATGGGTTTTAGAACAATAGTATTTTCAAAATATTTGTTTTGCATGACTTGTTTCATCTCTAGTGATACAGTTCTGCATAAGCATGCTCACAAACAATTTCTAGGATATATTAATGAGGTGTCTCATTCAGTTTGACTAGATCCTACAAAATAAATACATATTTAATCACAAATACTAAAGAAAAGCCCTCGCAAGTATTAGTTTTAAATACAAGTCTTGCATTATTCTTAAACCACAAGCAACTGAACTCTAGTTTTGCAAGTTAATTGTGAAGCTTGGCAACAAATGTACCAAGACACCTTTTCATATGACCACCATGATTACAAATAAGTAAATATGCAACAATACACAAATCCAATAATGCAAGAAAATACCACATCCCCTGAAAATATGGCCATACAAAGCTTACCTTCTCTAGCGCTCTTAAAGAAAAGAAAAGTGAATTCTGTTTCACAGTATACACCAACCAACATTTTACAGTGAGGATTTGTTCCACACTGATCCTTGCATTTCACATGAGCTGGAAATACCTATTCACCAGTGCGAAATAGTTTCATCAGTATTAGCATTTATGCTTAATAAAATATCAACATCAAACTTACAACACATTTTCAAATCAAGATATTGCAAGAAAAAATGTTTACAAAACAAACAAGATAAATACTCATGTAAAGTTTAAATGTAAGCTCGTTAGATGCGTACCTGCACACTGGCTGCTACAACTGGAGACCCTGAGGCAGAAGATGGTCTGTGTGGAGTTGACAATTGTTTAGTAGCACCCTGTGTTCCACTTCCTGCTCCCCCAGACAGACTAGTCCTACTAGCTCCACTTGAGTTAAGGTTACTGCCTCTGCTGGCAGGTACATTCACTCCAACTCCACCCAAATTATTTTTACCAACAGTTCCAGAAGGAGAAGAGTTGGGCAATTTTGAAGAAGCCTGAGGGTTCTTTGCAGGCTGAAGGCCTGAGGTGCGATTAGAGGGCAGCAAATTCATTGTGGGAGACTGCCTGCTGATATTTACACCACCGGTCTGTTTATGAAGGGGGTTGTTGCTGGAGTGACTACTCTGGGAAACTAGTGCACTTGAACTGGAAGAACTGGGTGTTGTTGCAGGCCTGGGGGATGAGGTGGACTTGGATGAAAATTTAGGTGATGCATTGGGCTTGGGTGCCACAGAGGGCTTAGATGCAGTGGGCTTGGGAGAGGCAGCAGGTTTGGGAGAGGCAGCCATGGAGAAGGGAGGCTTGAAACCCTGGGAAGAAACTTGTGACACCATAGCCTTGGCTAAATAGTTACTAGAGGTAGAGGTGCTGGATGTTGTCCGAGAAACCAGTGGGTGAGACACTTGAGAGCCACTTCCAGATGAGGGATTAGACAAAGGCAGGCGATATACTACAGACTTATCTTGGGCCTTGATGACTGGTGATGAGCAAGACAGTTTGGGATTACTACTCAATTTCACCACTGGATTGGTCTGTGATTTACTAATAGTTGCTTGTAAAGGAGATACATATTTCTGCTGTACAGCTGAATGCTGGTGCACCTTTGTCACTTGTGATGTTGAGGAAGAACCACCTTGAGCCTCAGAAGATGATACCAAGATATTAGCATCCTTGGGTCTTTGAGAGGAGGTGGAAATAGCTGCTTGGGTCTTAGAGGAAGAAACATGAGTCTGCGAAGAGGAGGAAGCAGCTTGGATCTGGCTTGACCTCTGTAGTCCTTGCTGAAGTAGTTTGGCTGGCAAAGGCTCTAAGGAAACCTTAGGATTTTGAATTGAAGATCCAGCAATAAGGCCTGAAGAGATACCAGTGTGGACTAGGTCCTGGGGTTTCTTTGGTACTGGCCCTGTGTGACCAGCAATAAGACTTGATGAATGGGGTGTTTGAGTGGGCTCTACTTTTTTTGAAGTTGCCAGGGGCAGCTTACTCATAATGCTTGCTAGCTTCTCTTCCCTCAGCCCAGGGCGAGGTCTGGATGTTGGTGTGTCTATGGTGGACCCAAGAGATGATCCCTTGGCACCATTATTGATAACTGCCAGAGCATCAGAAATAGAGTCTAGTGAGGGCGGGTGGAAAGAGAGGTCTTCATCCAGCGAGTCATCCAAACAGATCGTCTCTGGAGCTGGTGTGCAGCTGGAGCTCGCTGGGGTGCAGACAGATGTGCTGGAACTCAGTACAGTAGCACAACTTGAATTGACTGAAGACATACAGGTTTTCTGTTCTTTCTTTGGACTCAAGTCCTGAGAATGAAGAGATACAAGACAGGTTCTATAGCCTTTCTGGAGTAGATCTAAAGTCTTCTTTAGTGTAATACTATTACTCTGTAAATTCAGATGAGCCGAGGCTCTACTATTGACCTTTTCACATTATGATACCTATGATAACTAGGTGTTGGAGTCCTGTGTGCTAATGCAATATTTGTGTTAGAAACTTAGTGCTGTCGCTCCACATAAGTAGAAGTTCCCCACACAGTTAAGAATAATCAATGCCATGAAGAACAGCGTAGCTGATCCAATTGCTAGGTAAAATTGCTACTGAACTAGACAACACCTGGTTGCATCTAATGAGAACTCTGTCAACTTACTGTGTTATCCTCCCAACCACATATTTTTCCAGTGTTGCCAAATTTAATACAAGCTGGAAACACAAAGCACACGTTAAAAAAAAACTTTACTGGAACTAGTACCTCTTCATAGTCAACTTTCAAAGAACTAATATAGCTTAAAGCTAAAGCGCTACACAGAAGTATTTTGTAGTACTTTAAAGTAATACAACACCAAGTCAATAAGCTCTCATAGCATTTCCTGATGGAACCCTTCTGTCAGTTTTTCTGGATCAGAGGCAGGAAACAGGTTGTATCAAATGGTAATAAAAAAGTCAGGCATCTAAACAGGCATTTACCTTCACTTTGGGTTTAGGGGTCAGAATCACCTTCTTCTTTGCCCTACAACAGAGGAGATAAATGCACATCAGAAGACAAAAGAAAGGCAAATTATTTGATGCTTATCAACTATGAAACAGTTGTATCTAACTTCTGTTTGTTGCAGGAAGCCATTTAACAAACTTTCAGGTTCTTTTGCAGTGTAAGTGAACAACCCAGCACCAACTGTGGTTATGCTAGCAAGGGCAGCATTAAGTATTATTAATCATCACCTTCAACTTAGAAGTTAAGCATTTCACACCCTTTTTCTCTCATTTCTATTTCTCCAATAGGATCGACAGATTAACACCTTAGAGGTCGTTTATTCTCCTTTCCTAAGCAACTAGGAATATGCCTGGTTAAAAAAAAGACCTTACTGTAGGTGGACCATGACTCAGTCTTGCTATTATGTAGAAAAATATATTAATCATATTTATCACAAAGGTTGCAATTTGGGTGTTAAAGTCATAATTGTTTATTTGACTTCTGGCTGAATGCAGACAGTTCCTGAGAGGGAGATAACGTTGTCTGAAAAATCAAGAATTCCAAAAAAAAAAAAATCAAAATTTCTGCCGAGATACACAACCTTCTATGGTTACAGAGATATTTATGAGGAAAAGAGCAGGAAGTATTGCAGTCTCCGAGTTCAATTTAATTTACGACACAGCAAACTTTAGATAATGTATAGTACTTTGAAATACTTTGAGTAAAAGATGTTAATCCAAGAATGAATATCCACTTGAGTTATCAAACCAATTCATAACTGAGTTAAAATATAATGCCACAAGAACGTTACAACTACAGGTCTAAATTAAAGCAGTAAAAATTAGCATTGTAAGTCTCTTCAAACAAATCCCAACATATCTCCCTTTCCTCCCCCCATCCAAAAAAAAGCAGCATGAAGATGGGAAAAGATGCTATGAACAACTTAAAGATACTAGTAAATTGTCAATATTATACTCACGGAGCAGAAGTGAGGTGATTGTGAACACTTCGGCTTTCTTTAAAAAGCATCCTAAGAAGTGGTGAGAAAAGAAACATTAGGTGATTCTACAGGGACAATCAGCATATGACCACCAAATATGCAAGTATCCTTGAATTTTCAGAAGAACCCTGTATTTATCTGTCTTGAAAGCAGCTAGTAGGTAGTTTGTCTGTATTGCTATCACAATGTAGATCCAGGCAGCCATAAACAGAAGAATGCTAACAAAAGTTTTCAAGTTTACGTACAAGATTCCTCAGTTAAAGGCCAATGAGAAGTCAACATAACAGAATATTAACTCCTTCAGGTAAACAGGAGAAATACATTTTGAATTCTCTTTCCTCAAAGGCTAATGAAATATTTTAAACAAATTAATTATTACTATAAAATCTTCACACTACATAGTATGATCGTAGGTTTCATTTTTGTGAACTTCTCACCACTCTCATCCTGTTGAGCTGCAATAGTTATGAAATATCCAAGTATCCACAAAACTCAGGTAATCTGGTAAGAAAACAATGACATCCTCTTGCTACAGTTTCAATCCCTTAGTTCTCTTTTGGCTTCATTTTCAGTTTCTTCACCATACTAACCTCCAAATCTGTATTACATTGCTCCCCGTTAAGAGACTACTGAATGCCCATGAAGAACATCACAAAGCAAAAGGAACATTCCTCATTACAAGTTCAATGTGCCACTTTGACCTACACAGCTTCTCCAGGTGCCTGATCTATTCCTTAATCTTTTTCATTTTGCAATGAAAAATCCAAAAGTAATACCAGCCCCAGGAACATGTAGTATCATCCTTAAAGGTTCAAGACAAACGTGCAACTACTACAGAAACAGAAGTCAACGATATGGTACAAAGAAAGGACAGTGCAGTATATGTTCCAAAGCAAGAATGTGCTTGGAAAATAATCCCTCCATTGCATACATATATTTAGATGTAAAAATTGACAAGGGAGACCAGTGCAAGCTTGTTTCTCTGATTATGATTTCAAGTTACGTGTGCTGTTGATCTGCACAAAATAAGTGTTTCAAGCCTACATGTATGACCACCTCCTCCAAAGATGATGAAATTCTTGTAATTAAAGACTGCCTGTTCCTTACGCTTCTTTTTTGAACACACACATATTTAGGTTGTAGGCTTTTGTCAGACACACATGGAATTAATATGCAACTCAGTTACAAAAAAGTGGGTTACATTATTTGAAGAGGCTCTGGGATTCTTCAGGACAAAGTGTGTTTCTCTAAACCCATGAATATTAATAAAGCAATCTCCTGGGGCACAGCATAGAAGTTACACATACACGCATGTGACAGAGGTAGTTGTAATACACACAGACAAATGAACAAGGTGCAAGTTATGATCAATCCCTTACCTTATACTTCTATACTAAGGTACGAGGAACTTTAAATACAGTTAACTTTGAAAGAGCAAGAAATCGAGAAATTTTTCCTCTGGGATGAACCCACAAAGTTCTGGTACTACAGACCTACTCTAGTTAGTAAGAATTTTCATGAAATACATGATCACTAGCCTATTTTTAATATTAAATGTCTACATTTCTTCCAGTTTATGTAGCTCCTTCTCACTTGAGGCCACACAAAGGTAAAACATATGCCTTCAGCATGATAATCCCTACTCTAACATCCCATCAAGATAAGCATCCAGCATACCAATAACATGCTGTATTAGCAGTTACCACTGCAGAGTCCAGGAAATACTTTTTCCTCTTTCCATCCATAACTGTTTGCCTACAAAATTACAATACATCCCCGCTTTCTGTTTACGTAGTGGAGCGCCTCCCTGTAAATAAAGGACAATTTGTAAATCATTAGGTTACCAAAACTGCCCAGGTGGTAAATGAAGTCTTTCTGGTCAACAGAAAGTTATGATCAGGCAGCTCCTGGGGTTTGTCTGCTTTATTGATGGTTTTTGTTTGTTTGGGGTTTTGGGGGGAGGAGTTGTTTTGCTTGTTTGGTTTTTTGTCTTTGAGGGGATTAAACCACTTTTATAGACAGTTTAAAAGTTTGCGGAAATTTTCAGCACACTTGCAGGAGAAGGAGAGAACTATGTATGTTATACAGCTTTCAAACGCAAAGTTTTAACATACCTCCCCTCTATGTGTTCTTAGATGACCTCACACTATCACTTGACTCTCTGGCCACTATCATCAGTGATTTCCATATCTGTTCTTAAGCTAAGCTGCAATTCCTTGTCCCATCTACTTCAATAAAGTCTTCCTAGGCAATAACATCGCGCTCATCAGCATACTTACCATACAAAACTAGATCCCTGAACAGAAATAAGTCAACTGTATGCCAATAAGTGTAAAGCTTAATTTGTTCCTTTCATTACTATTTCACAAGCAGCTTATTACGCCCTCATTTTCTAAACTGACTATTCTAGGAAATCTCAGTACAGTTATTTTTACAGCTTGATGTAGGTTTGATTAATCTACAATCAAGGTAATTCTTGACCAAATTGATTAATATTGTTGTATCATTTAGCTTTTACAGTTAGGTCAAGATTTGATGGGAAACTATCTTTTGCAATGGGTGCAACAGAAGCAAAGAACTCACATGATTTGTATTTGATTCTCTTTTTCCACTTTGAAGTGTTTGAAAACTTTGCTAAATTTGTATTTCACAATGATTACATTGCTAACATTTTATTTTTTTTTCCCTTCTGTGAGGTTGTTTCCTCCTGATAAGTCAGTAGGAAGTAAAAGTTTTCATTAAGAAACTGGTGTATTTTTAACTGCAGCATCACAGAGCATCCTAAGTACATACAGGAAATAAAGAGCACAAACCTTAGTGTTTTCTGAACTCTGGTGCTGAAATTCCAGCTCATAATTTTAAAGTCCGTGTCACATTGCATTATCAGACTGCTTACAACAGAGACAAAACTGTTTTCTATATCACTATCACTTTCTGTATCACAGAAAGTACTTCCCATGCAGCCACCCTCCGCCTCATACTTCACCATCAAATGAAGCATCACCCACTGTGTTGTGAACTTCAGTAAATTCAGTCTCCAGCAGATGACAAAAGCAAGGAGTCCTCCAAGGAAAACAGTTTTTTAGCTCTCAGGCTTGCAAACAAGATAAGAAAATTAACTTCTGAAAAACATTAATTCCTCTAAAATATTCAAGTTCCACTGGTATTTTGAAGTTTTAACCAATATTAATAGTGCATGGTTGAGTCAAATATATGGCATATGTAAGATCAAAGACATCGTTAACACCAAATGAAATAGATGTATAAAGCAGGCATCTTACCTTGCCTGCATCCAGCCTTTAGGCCAAAGTGGTTTCACTTCTGTTTCCATAAAGGTTTTGAGGTAATCTTCAGCAGACTGACTTCTATTTGGCTCTAGCTCATAGCATCCCAGCTTGATCTTCACAAGATTACACAACAGAGACCTGCAGAAACACAATAAATATATTCCAGACTGGACAACAAACTGGTCTAGTGGGAGGTGTCCCTGCCCATGGCAGAGGGGTTGGAACCAGATCTTTAAGGACCCTCCAAACCTAATCCATTCTATGATGATATTGAAAGAAACAATCCTTTCAAAAGCTCAGCAGAAAAAGGCTGAGAAATGGAAGCATTGATGCTATACAGCTGCTGTCGATTGCCAATTGTAGAAGAGCTCAGTTTCAATGACTTTTCTGGAAGTTTGCCACTGCACAAGTTTGCTGCTGCAGCTGGTATGATCTGCTACTGTCATTTGACCATTTCCAACAGACCGTATGGCTCTTTTTCATCCTTACTATCATTTTCTAATTGGTTTTAAATTTTCTTTGTGGTTTCCTCATAGCTTAAACATCTCCTCTCACTTTGCTCAATGACCTCCATCTTATTTAAGATGGAGAATATCTGAAACCAAGTGAAATCCATTCTACACCAAGTATTTCAACAGAAGATTCTGACAGGGATGCTGTCTTTTACTGTCCTTAAAAAAAACACAAGTGCACACAGTTAAGTAGCATTGGCCTTTCAGAGGCTCTTGAATCAAAAAACCCCGAGATATCAATATCTCTTCTTTAAGTATGGCTCCCCCCAGGTCAGTCCAAGCTATACTGGTTGTATATATTCTACCAAGCTTGCTTCCTTGTTGTCTTAAAATACAGAGAGACCCATCAGTCCACCGGCCCCTTTTAATAATATGCATACTTGTACTAAAATTAGCTTAGATCTTGCATGTGAAATTACTAATTTAGAAGGATCTATTTGCTTAAAAGCCTAGATTAATTTAAATCTCAGTTTTCATTAAAATCTATTCCGGGAAACAAAACAGTGAGAATTCATTATTTCAGACAATCTGTGCTGCTCTTCAGAGATAACATAGGATTTTTATTCAGAGCGGATGGGAGGGGTTAAGACTCATGCATTCTGGATGCTGGCTTGCCCAAGGACTGGGAGGCTTGCCAAACCAGCATCACTTTTGGTGGTCTGCCCTATTCTGGCAGAAATCTTTACTGCTCATTGGGGGGCAGCATTTTGTGACCTGTTCCTAGAATGGTGGGAAGGAGGTATAACTTTGCTTACACCTCTGTTCTTTGCTTAAAGAAGTTCAAAATCCTAGGCCCGGGAAAATTCTTATGTATTTGGAAAAGGCACATAAACAAGCAGCGAAAAAAGGGTTGGACATTGGACGATCTTGCCTTTCATGTTAAAGAAGAGGGTGTTTTACCATTGCAGCATTCTAGCTTCCCTATTTATCCCCAACACTCTTCCAAAACTTCTGAAGTATACTTCTGAGAACGATTATTGATTAAACAGTATCATGTAACAACATCCTCTTGGAAATCCCTTTATGAAGTCAGTGAAAACTCTTGGTGGAAAAGATAGTTTTGTCTCACCTCACTGTGTCATCCCAATGAAACTTTTTCCTGGGTCCCACAACCCTCTTTCCAGGTTTCTCATCATCATCTTCCTCTGATCCATTTTTCTCTCGTTCATCTTCTGCTTGCAATCTACAGTCAGAACAATTATTTTCTTTATAGGTATACAACACAGACAAAAATGTTTCCTTGAGAAAGGAGTGTTAAAAAAACCAAAAAGAACTTGTCTTCAGATTCTTGTTATACCATTCCTAAAAGGGTAAAGAGTTCATCTTCCTCTCCCCACCACTTTGTGGTCCTCAGAGACAAGCGAAGAGAACACACTGTATGGATGCTATCAAGGATGCTGGCTGTAAGCTTCACATAGTGCCTCTACTGGGAAATGGCAGGACACTTATCAATCTATTAATGCTTCTCCAAGTCTAAAATTAGTTAACTATGAGGGAAACAATTACAATGAACAAGTACAAAATACATCAAGAACCTGAACACACCATCCTCCTCCATTAATCCAGCATTTTGAGGATCTCCAGTACCTTTCTCACAGTTTATAGTTTCTCTCTCTCTTCATTCAGTTAATGGAATTTCTTTCTAGAGTCAGGTGACAACATTACTTACACAAAACTTAAGTACTTTGTAGAATTCAAAGCTTACAGACACCTGTCAACTGCAGCTGAGTGCTTTGCTGAGCTCAGGGAATGAACAACATGGAGACAGACTTCCAGCAGGGCTCTAGAATGGGCATGCACAGACTCCAGAAATACCTACTTTGCATTCTTGGCTTGATTGCGGGCCTGACAATCCTCTTGATACTTGCATAACTGTTCAGGCATGACATTGCTGACAGCCAGTTTTAGCTTTTGCAGTGGTTCTCTCAAGCGGTCATCCTGGGACAAGAGAAACACCAAGGCGGTGCATTAAATGCAGCGTAAAGAGTGTTTCAGATAGTTACACAAAAATTATTTCCCACTCACTCCTGACACAATATTCCTAGTACTACCTATTGCCTGCAACAGTCATTTCCCACGTGCCACTTGAATCTTGTTAGGTGCCACAGCATTACAGACATGCATGTACTTGAAATTTCTCATACAACTTGCGTAAGTCTTGAAACCAGAAACAATGAAAGACAGTAATAAGGAAACATATCATGACTATCCCAAAACATTATAGCATGATCTCAGTAAATATCGCTTTTTAATTAAAATAGGGAAGAAAATCTGAGGGAAAAGGCAAGATGACTTGACCGATGAGTATCTCAGTTGCAAATAAGTATTCAATTAAGTCTCCAAAAACTCTGTGGTATAAAAACACCCTAGTTAATGAAAAAATATATATTACAATATTATTATATGAAATTTATGTACCTCAGGTAAGGACTATGTATTTAGAATTATCTCCAAATATTAAGAACCTCAAACATTAAAGTAATATACTATTACACTTCCCTATGTGTTTTAAATTCTCTTCCTGCATCTTCTGACTTTACATTCTTAATCCTAACTTCTTACTGAGAAGCACTAGAATACTATGCACTATTATGTCTTACTGCTTAGAAATAGCCTATGAACATTTGCCTTCTTAGCAAGTTCTGAGATCTCTTTATTCATGATCCTCAGATCCTCCGCAAGACTTAGTCCCGGATTTCATCTAAAGAATTGGATCAGGATATTTCAGTTCACCGACAACTTTTTCTATTCAAGAGGAAAACATATTCCTTAAGCGAAAAGCAACTGCAAACAACATACAAATATTTTATAAGACCTAGCCACAAAGGAAAATTTGAACAAAGAGTACAGGCTAGGTCATCTGTTGTCCATCTAACCTTTCCTTTTTCTTGACACAAAGTGAATGCAATAGTAATATTTTTTTTAGTCTGTCATGATGATTGGGGCTTTCTAGTTCTGCTACTTTGATACGTACTGCATACTCAGCTTTCAATGTGAAAGCACTTCATTCTCAAGTAAAGGGTGTGAAACACTTAACATATTTGTTCCTAAAGTAGTGACAATAGCAGGTATGCAGAAGAAAGCTTTTAAGCTGATCTAGCAAGTGATCCAAAAATCTTTTGCTTCATTAGAGACTGTGGCTGTTGCTCTACTCTCCTGCATTCTGTCCTCACCATGTTACATAACTGACTTATGCTGGAGCTAATCTCCCCGTGATTACCTGGACATTGAGATGTAACTTCTTCAGACGCTTTATCAGTGTGTCCTTATTGCATGGCACAAAAGCCTCAAGGTGAGAGTACACTCCATTGCGGATGGCAGGATTTATCTCCTGTAACTGTAGCTCAATACTGACAAACAAGAGACAGACAGTCATCCAGTGAGACACACCAAGATGAAGATGACAACTGAACAAAACCTAAGGAAGCTTTGTGTAAGCAACATTCTAGCTAAGCGTACTAAAAATAGCAGCTTGGGACATTTTCAGATAAAATTTTTTACAAAAGGTGAAGTCTTTATCAGTGGCAAAAAAACATTCATATACAACAGTTCTCCAGCAATGCTGAACACTGTCATTCAAATTTTGTTTATGCCCACAATTGCACATCAATCTTCATGCAATTTTGACCGCTACAGTCTTCTACAGATTACTTTGTTTCTCAGAATATGAAGAGAGAACCTTCTATATTAAAATGCTTACTTGAAGGACTACAGGGTGAAAAGAGCTGGCATTTTCCTTCATGAAAGCTGAAGGTGTTTTGAGTTATGAAAGTGGGGGACAGGAAGAAATAATGGCAATTTTGAATTTTACACATGAAGTCAAGAACACAGGGTACTACAAAACACTTTACACTGGATAAAGACAGACAGATAGTCGTGACAGGAATTGTATTCATATATAAATCTCTTTAGCCAATAACTAGCTTAGACTGATCTACCTTCATTGACTTTTAAGGGCTTTGTTGGAACAACCTCAATAATATTTCCTCTTCTGTACTTTTTCCTTTCACCCCCTTTCCAAAAAGGGAAGGTTGTACAGATAAGCACTTACTCCAGCAGAATATTATTCATGTCTTGCGTGAAAAACTTCTTCCTGCCTTCTTCATCAAACATCTTGGCGGCCTGAAAATACAACAAGAAAGTGTGTCCAAAAGTTCATAGGGCATTTTATCCCAATAACCTTTGCATCTTTACTCTTACAGCTGTATCACATTCTTATTTTCCAGAGAACAGCTTGGGAAAAACATACGAACCCAAACTATACTCAGCTCTTCAGGAAAAAAAAAAAGGGTGAGGATTGTTATTATACTCAAAAAAATGCCTTGCTCAAAGGCAATCATTGTATTTAGAATCTGCCTGGATCACTGATATGAACACATTCATCTTTTCAATAACTATGTATTTTATTATCTCACCACCAGCAATATTCCACCACCACTGTTTGCTTTAAGAAGAGGGGCACTGCTTTACAAGTCAAGCAGGCAACAGCATCGACACATTTCTACTCTCAGTCTATGAAAGGCTCCTTTCCTACCTCTGTTACATGCCTCACCCAGTTACAACTTCCCAGACCTTCTTAGATCCATCTCAATCTTTTATTGCAACTTCTACAAAGATCTTATGTACACTAGAGTAATACCTCATCCCTCTTTTCTGGTGCCGTCCAGCATTCTCACCATCTTTAGACTGTATCTCTAGTATTTTTGTCTGGTCTCTTCCTGAGTCTGTTTGGGGCTGAACCATTCTACAAAAATCAGTTAAGATCTCTCTAGTGTTCATTCACTCTGCAGATTTATAGAAGTCGAGAAAAAAAACCCACACACTTTTAGAGGCTTATTACATGCTAGCACTGGGACCAAACAGCAAATATCTAAAGGAGATGCAAAAGGATATGCATGCAGAAAAGCAGGCAAGTGTGGTATCATTACAGTGACTGACAAACATTAGAGGCAGCCACCACGCTATGAGACTGAATATTCAAATAAATTATAAAAATCTAATTCTGCCTTTTAAAAAAGTTTTAGCAACTTGTGACAACATAGCTAAAATCTAGAAATAAATGCAAGTGTTAACTTGATAAAATTCCTTTATTACTTGAAATACTTACTGTTCTTGGTTTTGTAACTGACCGACTTAAGTTAGAAAGAAAAATATTTTCTGGAATTGTGAACTCTACACTGCACAGGAAAACAGGAGTCTGATACTATCAGAAAAGATAAGGTAGCCCATTGTCTGAATGCTTTACTGCTTCAGTGATGAACATTGATACCAGAGGTTTTTTTTTTAAAGTTCCTATAAAGACTGCACTCTGCTCGCTACTTTCTACCGTAAATTCAGCTGCTGAGGGGATGGTATTATCTGTTTAAGAATACTGAAGCATTTGCCCTGGTAAAAAAAAAAATGAGAAAGGTTATAGATTTTTATAAGTGATAGAATACCAAAACCACAAGACTGAAAGTCTTAAATCCAGTACCTTTAAGCATAATTAACACAAAGATTATAATAATCTGGTTTATATAAAGTGGAAGGAAAGATGTGCTTTGACATTTCAGTCCCAGGTAGACCTTGAAAGGCAATTTCAGCCTTGTAACAGTGTTTCTGGCTTTTGAGGAGAGCAACATTGGCAGATTCAAAAACCTCTGTCACTATCACTGAACTGTGGTGGTGTTTTGGTTTTGGTTTTTTTTTTTTTCTCTCCACAGACAGATTATCTTGACAGTTACCTTCACAATAAAAAAAGCCATTTTATTACTTTCCTGCATGTGTACAACATTGCCTTCTGTCATGGTAGTTCAAAATTGCCCACTTAGGGAACTAGAAGACATTATACACAGAAGGAAGTCAGAAATTGTTTATTGTACTTATCAGTGTCTTTCTAATTTTTTTTTTTTAAATCTAGATATATCATACTCCATTCATGGAACATGGGCTTCTTCCTACAGCTTTATAAACTTCTTAGCTTTCTTTGCACTAAAGAGCACTAAAGCTGTGAACCTGTTCAGTATTTGACAAAACCAGTTTCTTTTTTTCCTGCTTTTTAGAAGATGATCTGCCCCACTGATAACGTGCCAGTTGGTTGCAATTTGCAGAAGGTAAGGAAAGTGCAATCATTAAGTCAACGCAGTCTAGTTTTTCCCCAAGTGTATGGGTAGACTTGTTCCACTCAGCACCAAATTTTCAGAAGACATTAAAAGCAGAACATAGAAGAGTTGGGTTTTCCAAGAGCCACTGAATTAAAGGTTTCTCCCAACTGGGTGGGGCTTGTTATGCAGTGAAACAACATGAATTTGGGGCAGGCCACTAACAATTCCCAACTTTATGCCTAAGCCAGTACGTTTTGCAGTTTTGCTAGTAGCTTATTGTTGATTCATAGCAAAATAATCCCTCTCACTTCAGTAAATATTAACCCCTTGGCTGCATTTAGCTTGTTACATTTAAAAATAACTAATAACACTAAAAGATACTTAAATACAGGTAAGACAAACATTATGTTTTATAATTACTCCAACCTACAGCAAAGCAAGCTCTGCTACTGTTTAAATTATTTTTTCCCCAAAGGTAGTAACTTGAACTGTTTTTTCAAAAGTTACTCTGAGTAAAGAAAAGCTGCACTTTGTTCTGAATAAGGAAAACTTTTAATATCAGAATCTGGACAATCAAACAACAAATCTATTTTAAACTTAAATTAACATCCACAACTGAAACAAGGAGCATATAACACTTTAATAGCTCTGATGTCTTTCAATAGGCTATTGGGATGTTTGTAACTTGTGGATTTAATATTTTTCATTAATATTTTCAATGAGTTTGGACTCCATTCTAATCTTCCAAAAGAAAATATTCAGTTTTGTGGTTGGTTTTTTTTATGTGGTTTTGTCTACTTTTTTTCTAGTTGGGTGGTGTTTTTTGGTGGTGGTGGTTGGGGTTTTTTTTTGTAGTTGCTAGTTGCTTTTTTTTCAAGCTGTCAAGTTAGCATTTACATTACAAAGCCAAAAATTCGAGACATTGATTTGTAAGCTGCAGCCATATTTCAGGTTTCCTCCTCCAAAGCAAGAAAACACCCACCCATTTCACCAACTAATAATTCAAGTTAAAGTAACACTGCTATTTCCATTATGGAAAAAAAAAACCCAAAACAAACATTACAAGTCATTGTACACAGAAGATTTAGAAAACCTTGCCTCCACTGTGAAACAAACACTGCTTTAACAACTGACCTGCATCTTCTCTGTGCCCATTTTCATGTGAGTATAAATACAGCCAGTAAGATTGACATTGAGATCAATTCTACTTTTTTTAGAGTTTCAGCCACCAATTCAGAGATGACAACTTAGGCCCTAATTATTCTTCCTCGTGCTCTCAGATTCTTGAGTGCAATCCCTTACCACTGAATTCATACTTACTGTTCGAAGGTCTCCAATGCGCTTTTCAAGTAGCACAGGCAGACCTTCTGGGAGGGCAGGCACCTGCTTGGGTGTCATGACCTGAGAGGTGTAGGTCACCTGAGTGACATTTCCATTTTCTCCTGACAGCTCAGATACTGGGCTGCCATCAGAAGTGCCATCGAGCAACTTGTCAAAGTCTATGTCTCCCAGCATCTCCAGGGTACTTTCAGCTTCTTGCAGGAGCTCAGGTTCATTTGTGCTACCAAAAATGGAGAGGACGGGATCATTGATCCTAAGATTCAAGTCAGAGATATCATTTCCTGCACTGAGAGAGGAGGAAGGAATTTTACTAGGGGTAGAGGTTGCAACAGTCACTGGAGGTTTTGGACTAGATTCCTTCTTCCTCATGGCTTCCTTCTCCTTTTGAAATTTACGGATCATGGCAGCCAGAGAAAGTGAGTCTTTATACAATTTCTTTTTCTTCTTTTCAGACTTGTGTGAATTTAAGGCCATTACTCTGTAGAGAAAAGAAATCTTTCATTAGAACGCATATGGCTTTTGGGGCTTTAGTAACCTTTAACAAAAATCTCAAAGTTTAGTACAATTAAAAAATTATCAGGGGGAAGAAGCAAGTACTTTGTGCTTCTATCTTCAAACTATTCTATGAACTACCATAAACCTTTCCTGGTCATGTGATTTCATGCTCTCCAACTGATTTGTTTTGCTAAGTTTTGTACACATTAAGGCAAAGGTGATTTATTTTTGACTTCTCAATTTAATTATGGAGAACCTGGCACAGTTGTTAAACTCATGGCTGATCTGTGCTACTAAAACACATAAACTTGCCTCTCAAGACTCCTGAATGGTGGCAGGTTGCTTTAAATCTAGGCACACCACATAAATTAAAAAATTCTCCTGGTTGCTAAGAATTTCAATGTACAGGCTCAACATCTAGACATTACTTAAACTGAGCATTTTCTGCCAATTCATCACCTTGATGAAAATCATCAAGTTTTCAATACCAACTTGAGTATTTTTAGTAAGACAACTTTCACTCAAAACAGTTTTCGAGAAGCCAATTAAAAAAGCCACCACCCTAATCCTTCCACACTAACCTCAGAAATCAGGAAAGCACGCTAAGGTAGTATGAAACATGTAGAACAATTAATACGGTTACAGGTTTCCAAATTTGAAACCAAGGGATACGAAGAAAATTATTTTTCATTATAAGATGTAATTCTTAGTGCTACATAAGACTTTGGGTAGAACAATGATGGATAATACTATTCATAGACTCAAAATTTCTGCAATTTGTCTTTCCTTGTTTTATCATTTCTTGTTCAAAATTCTAGGGGACAAAAAAATTAGCCTGTAGGACTTATACAAAAACCCCACACATATTCCAACACTATTATAGTTTATAATTTGAATAGCTATTAGTTATAGTTTAAAAATACAATATTGTAAACAGCTGATATAATCTTGCTATAGCATGCAATCTTGAAATCAAACCTCATGTACAATTCAGGGGTTCATCTAAAGAAAGAAGCCTACCCCAACTGCTTAGGAACTTTCATTTTCCGAGGCTTCTTCTCCTTTTCTGTCCCTTCATCTTTCCGCTTGCGCTTCTTCATTCCACGATCTTCGCTTTCTTTTAACTTTGCTATCTAGATAGATCAAATAAAGGACCATGATTCTTCTACTGCAACTAAAGAACTTTTACAGCAGGAAACATTTAGTTTTCCTTACACTTTCCAATTGAGACCCAGGAAAAATACCTCAATATGCATAAAGGCAAACAGTACCACTGGATTCCTAACAGCAACTGCAGTTAATGACAAGTATCAATCATTTATCATTTTTAAACAGCTACTGAATTCAGTTTTCAGTAAGAACAAATACTTCAAGGCATACCCAGACTGATGCACCGCCAGTATAAGCAATGGCCACCTTGGCAGACTGAATCGCCCCCATGATCTTCTGCTACCCCAGTTTCATTGCTGAGTATGAAGTCACACAATATGGAATTCATCAGCTGCCTCCCCTCCCAATTTCTAGCTGATCCCTAGCTTACCTGCTGGTGCAGGGTAGAGGGGAAAAAAAGCCTTGACACTGTGGAAACACTATTCAGCAACAGACAAAACTTTGGTGTGTTATCAGGACTATTTTAGTCACAAATCCAAATCACAGTACCATAAGGGCTGCTATGAGGAAAGTTAACTATCCCGGTCAGATCCAATAGAAGAACTCTTAAAGTTATGTTAAGTTTAAAAACTTGTAGAGCAGGAAAAAACATCAGAAAACAGGAAGTTTCTGGAATGGCGTGGAACTGTGAATATCATATGCAAGCAATTATGTTTGCATTGCTCATAACTTTTCAAAGTACAGAGAACAGCATGTTGTTTGGTAAAGACTATATGTATATTTTTTAATATAGTTATGTGGTGAGCTTATTTTAACAGATATTTTAAGTGTTGTTCCAAACATTAGGAACAATTTCAAATCATACAAGCTTTGTGCAAAATTATAAAAGCAGTGTTGGAGAATTTAAGTCCTCATCTCATGTAGTAAAAACTATAAAATTAGAAAATCATCTGTCACTTCAAGACGGATGACACAACTTGTTGGCTTGCCTAAACAGATGGTTAGTCTTACAAGACTGGACAGCCTGTGGATACCTTGAGTAATTCCCCAAATGCTAATCCATGAGCCACAAAACAGAAAATGCAATAAAACAGTGCTGTGCATCATTCTGCTTTCAGCCTCTTCATCTGAGCCATTCTAAGCATATCAAGTATTTCCCAACGTCCACCTAGCCACAAGTTCTGTATAAAAAGCATAATTAAGATCACTCACTTTAGGTGGCCTATGCTTTTTGTCTTCTGCAAAGTCTTCATCCTCTGAGTCAGATGCCTGGCGGAACTGCAGTGTACCAGTGTTGATATAAAACCCTCCGTATTTGGTTGTCAGGGATGCAGGAACCAATTCATCATACTGGGCAGGAAAAAGATGAATTTATCAGCATTTCTTAATACAATGAGTTTGTGGTTCATTTACCAGTCCCTATACATGAAAAATTATACACAAGTACACAACACAGCTTGCTAGAAACAGGATAGTAACACTATTGAAAATTTAGTAGCCAAGGCACAGAACACTAACATAACAGAATAACCTTTCTACTTTGAAAACAATGTACATTTTGGGGAAGAGAAGATAGGATTACAGCATTATGAGTACTGCTTTCTGAAGGAAATGAAGATGGTCATAGCTGCATTCCACCCTGACCCAGGGGAAGAAAAAGCCCAAAAAAAACTTTTTTCCCCCCCAATATTCTGTCTTCTCAGAGCATATTACATTATACTAGATGTTAAATCTCATGATACATAAGCCACAGGAACAATGATACACCACCTGCCTATGAGCAACTTCACTTGATTGTTCACTGCTTGATTTTGTCCAGGAGGTAGGCAGGCACATAGTGAATTATTTATTTTCATCTGCAAAAGCCTCACAGGCATACCAGCAACATCACTGGTTGAAAACAAATCTCGTAAGAAAAAAATCCACAACAAAAAACCCTAAAAACCCACGAACAGCCCTGTCTCTCTCTTTAAATTTTAGGTTTCATACTTCTGCTGAATACCCTTCAATTTTAAGAGACCATGTGCTGTTCACATTACCTTGTTAGTTGTACACTTTTATCACAGGCTCTTTAAGTTATCTGAAGAGATAGCTACAGTTATTTCCAGAACCTATTTCTTCTATATTTTCAAAAAAGATGACACTCTAAACAATCAGTTGAAAAAGCCTTATCTACATCAGAATCTACATAATTGGATGTTTTATCCAGGATACAGGACTGAAGATAGTAACAATGTTTTTGTAAATTGAGCATAAAAAACTTCTCAGATTATATGCTTTGTTTCATTAAGAATACCAGTTTTCGTTAATACAAGTCTCTGCAGTGTACTTGACATGTTCAACACACTATATTTAGTACCAGCTCTAAACACAGTGCCTGCAGAAAAACCCATTTCTCTTACATAGTTCTTAGAAATTTTCTTTTGTTAAAAATGCTATGCCAGACATGACAAACTTAGCCACAGTATGCGTTAGCTTATTTCCAATTTTACGTGTTGAATATGACATTGCCTCTCATACAAATACCACAGGATATGGTATGACAGGACTTGTTTTCACTGGAAGTCAGATATATTCTCACTCCCTTTAGAGTTTTAAACCACAAGAGGTTTCAAACTCTTCTACACACTTTATTTTAAAAAGCACTTAGTATTTATGAAGGAATTTCCAAGTTGGAATTACAAATCTGTATCTCAAAAATACTGAAATCCAAAGACATAGAAGTGGTCAATATTAAGCACAGTGGAAGACAATATTAATTCTATTATTTCATGACCAGCAGCCTCCTGAGAATGACATTCTCCCCCAAGTATTACCAGAAAACCGATAATCTCTAGGAAATATCTTGTTAACAGCAAACTCTCAAAAAGGCTGGGAGGATGAATAGATTCATTCTAGCTCCATGCATAAATATCAACAAAGCAAGCCATTGAAGTATTTGCAAGAGAACTGAGGGAGGGTTGCCTTGACAATGCCATTATCACTAAGCAGAAGGACAATGTTGTCGTTAACCACTCCAAATTCAAACTACCAGTCTTAGTTCTCAAATACTGAAAATTGTAATATAGTGAACTTAATAAGCAACAAATACACTTCTGGAAGCTATAGTCTGTCTGGAAGCATACAAACAGAATGCCTGAGACACATACCTGCCACCAAAGATAAAGAGGAAGTATTATTTACAGGCCCTAGAAAGTGTTACAAAAGTACCAGTAAGACACAGTAACAGTGCAAGGACTAAGAATCAATTTCTGCCCTTCTTCTTAAAGAAAGGGCAGGATTTTGACACACCTCCGAGGTATGCACTCTGGCAGAGGAAAAAGTCGATTCTGAGTTACAGCTGCAAGCAATAGATGTTTGGTGACACAGCCAAACAATTCAATACAATACTTGAGAAGGAAACAAGTTTGTTACTTTGAAGTTTGAACGAACAGGCCTTCCACCGCATGTCTGTTAAGGCAGAATTCAACAGGCTGAATAAATTAGTAGGTAGTTTTAACTGCCACAACATTAACTGAAGACTTGAGATTACCCACATGAAGGGAACACGCATAGTGCAAAGCAGAGCATCAGCTATCAGCTTATTTCATTTCCCCCTCCACAATATATTGAGGATAAAATGGTTTAAGAACTAAAAAAGTCTGGGCTACCAAAAGCATTAAGACAGGAAGAGGAGTTATCCAGAAGAGGAAACCAGTGTATGTATACTTCAATAAGGAAGCTGGTGAAAGAGCCTGAACTGGAAACCTATGTGGATTTGATCTGAGTAAGTAGTCAGAAATTTCTGAGAGTCATCATCTTTTATCTTCCTGGAACGGAAGACTTAACAAGCAGTACATAAAGACAGAAAGAAAAAGAAAAGTGGTAACAGGATTATGAAATATTCTAAGATCATATGAAAGACTGGTGAAAGCAAGCAGAATTTATTAATTGGACAAAATGAAAACAAAGCGGCTTAGCTGTGGATTTGTCATTCACCTTAAGAGACCAAGATGATCACACAAAGTAGGACGTGCAAAGTAAACTTGAGAGGAGGCTGGGTAAGAATTTCAGAGAAATATGATGTTTTTCCACAGCTTGCAAAACCAGGTTCATTACATATGAGGAGGATGAAAGGGAAAGAAAATAAATTATTATCCGCAGTGCTTAGCAGAGTGGGCATTTCCCTTTTTGAGTTGACAGGGTGTGAACTGAATTGGTGAGGTTGGGGCAGTACAGGATCAAAACAGAAGAATACAGTAGTTGCCAAGTTTGAAGGAGAAAGCGCAGCCAAAGCTGGGACTATTATCATAAGTGAAGAACAAGTAAAAGGAAACACAGTGAAGAGTTGGCTGCACAGCAGTAAAGGAAGGTCTGGAGAACACACAAGAGAAAGTAAGAATTAAAGACAGTCCACAAGTGAAGAAGCCATGAATCACAGCAGATGATTAGAATGATCAACATGCTGTATGGCACAGATCCATAGGAACAAGGCAACCAGAAAAGCAGAATTAGTTCAATATACAGATGAATAAACTATCTTGCAACAGTCAGCAGGCAAACAAGGTCAGCAAGATGTGGATGTGTAACTTACTAGTTGAGGTTTCCACAGCTTCTGCTGAGGACTATGAATTTATTCAGACTTTCAAAGACCTTTTTGACATTCAGTTCTCCTTAACCCTTGAGAGAGTTTACTTTTCCCTACTAAAATTTGGTTTCCCCTCAGCCTACTGAACAAGGTGCAACTTGTAAGTCAGTATTTCATTTTATTCTCAACTTACCTAAAACTGGGGCCTGCAGACCACCATGTACCTACTACCCCCTCCTTCGAGATAAGTGCACTATTTTCTAGTGTCCTAACTGAACAGAAAATTTGGATATGATTGTATAAGACACTGGCAACAGCTGGATTAAACATAATTTTAAAGTTTTTTCAGGGCTCCGAGTTAAAAGGAACACATTTCTTGCAACCTCTAGATCTGATGAATAGGTTTCAAGACTTGCTTTGCATTAGCTTTTTCTGCATATGAAATTGCAGAAACCATCCTACTAAGGAAAATAGTTTAAGCCCTTTACAGTGTTCTGTTGTTCTTTACACATTCCAAGATAGACAATTAAAACTGAGACCTACAAACAGACAAGACCTCCTGTGAACATGGATTTGTCCCACAAAAGATTATGGAATCATTCAGCAGATAACAAAATAAGACTGATATATTGTCTGATCATCTAAAAGCAGATTAGTAAATTACTTTCAACTATTGTCCTTGAGCTACATTACTATACTTCTAATGTGATTAATCTAATTAAACATTTATATGTGAAAGATAATTTGTGGGTTTGGGGGTTTTTTTCTCCCCAATTTTAGTGGTTTTTTTTTAAAATAAGTTAAACCAGTTTCAACTTCATTATTATACCAAAAACAACAGTGAAATTTTATGGATTATAGAAATTTAGTTCTGAAATACAGACCCACAATACTTAGCAGCATCTTACATTGTCTGCTTTTGTGTTCAGATATTTTGACCATGATCCTCCTCATTTAGCTCCCTTCCAGAGAACCACCTCTACTATAAAATTACACATGAAAAGGCTTTTTAACACATCTATACTAAGTCCTGGAAATGAGAGTTGCTCCAAACACGTCCAAGTGTTTTAAGAAATGTAGCCTGTATGTTATTTGTTGTGAAACTGGTATTAGTTAGATAAAAGATAAAGCAGCAATCATTTTTGCTCCTTGTTCAGTTTATTTTTGAGATGGCTCTAAACACTGGGGGGTGGCATTTATTTTTGATCCTCATTAGCCCACTGAATAAAGTCAAGCTACTGAAGTTATGTTGAATATGGTTGTTTCAGTCAAATGGACTGAATATCCATACAGTTCACTACGTGCTTCAAGATACTTCAAACAAACATAGCTAATCAACCTTTATGCTTCTTAAAGACACAATTGAAATGTACTATTTTTGGCTTTGCTATCATTTAAAGGTAAGATTTCAAGCAAAACCCCCAAGCCCAGAACTATCTTTCCAAAAAACAGAATATATAATGAAATAATGCATTGCTTTTCTAATTCAAGACAACATCAAAAGCAAGCAGAAAGAGCCTTCCCATGGTAAGGAAGTTTCCTTTAGCAAAAAGCATAGGCAAGTTGTTTTGTTTGTTGTTTAGGGTTTTTTTTAACCCTGAGGTGAAGGAATAAAGCATTACAAACCATTAAATAAAGATATAATACCTGGCTCAGGGTAGTCTAGACTAGGATAGTCTCGTAGGAGAACGTTAGTTTAGTAGTCAGTGTATCATAACCCATCAGCCTACCAGAACACCTTGAGAGAAGTATCTATCTATATATCCATCTCTGTTTTGTTCTCACCACCTTTTACACCCTTCCATGAGTCACCAGAGTCAGGCTATTAGCTTAAGTGACCTCCAGTGAAATGAGATGACAATTCTTCTAGCCTTGAAAATATTTCAGCGTAAGTTATAAAATGTATGACCACTCGTGATCACCTTTATCTGTTCAACTCAATTCTTTCAGAGATTGAGCTCTGATGCACGCTGAAAATACAGTTCAATGCTTTATTACAAATAAATAAGCAATGCATTACTTAACCTCTCCCAGTTTCATGTTACAGAATTACTAGAAGAATTCTAGTAGTAATTCTACTAGTAACACTACAAAATTACTGGAAGATTCTGTAGAAAGAAGTTACACTTTGCTATTCATTTAATATGAAACGCAGACTTACTACATATGACACTTAAGACAAGTGCTCTTATAAAATATCTGTTATTTTGGCATGTTATAAACCCCCTTTACATTAATAGTCATATTGGTTGAATATTTTTTGAAAAACATTTAAGCTCCTTGTGCTGCTTAAATAAATTGATCTACTCATAAAAATTAGTTGATCTTAGGCCATGATCTGCCCCTGTAGCTCAGGTTACTCTGAAAAGTGATTTTATGCTCTTCAAAAAATAAAACTATTTATTATTCCCACATCCCTGAAGTATACGAATTTAAACAACGGTGCTACAAAGGTCAGATATAAATCTCAGTTTTTTCAGCTACCTACACAGATGCTGAGTTTTCAGTTTCCCAGTTCTCCCACTAAGATCATTAAATACGTGACCAGTCCTAAACTATCTGGTTGGAACCTAGGCCAGAACACGGGATTAAAAAAGATATTTAAGAAATTACTTATTCCTTTCTAAAATAGGATATGACATTTTGCAGAAGGAGCAAGAGAACATTGCTGTTGCTTTAACAAACATCAGACTTGTTCTGCAAATTGAACTACCTTTGTCCCTTTAGCCACGATGGTTCTTGTACTAGAGGACTGCTGCGTATGTAATTTAAACACGTCTGTTCTGCATTAAACAGAACAGTATCTACTTTATTTGCCTGGTACTCCACTTTACACCTTTATTTATCTTGCAGTGAGGAGGGATAAAAAGCAAAGAACCTCCTAATTGAAATTTGCCCTTGTATTCACTTGAATGCATGTGACATGTCAGGTGCCAACTGGCAGATCTACCCTGAAGACACCTTGGAAGCATGCAAGACATCTTTTATTAAAGGTGACATGGTGCACTCAGCTGTGAGCACTATTCCCCAATCACAGAGCTTCCACGACTGGACAAGGTGACAATGAACAAGGAAGACAGACCAGCAATATAAACACACAAATCCATAGCCAATGAAATAGCTAGTAAGTGAATATCTCTCAAAAAAAACCAAAAAAAGGTTTAATGCACTCTCAAATATTCAGTATGGAGGAAGTTTGTGATAGAGGTCTACAAAGGTAGCAATGAAAAACGCAGCAATGTTCAATCTATCTCTCAATCCACCGTGAAAGTATGTTTAATAATGGATCCCATGTAGCATTTTTCTGTATAGGCCTCTTACACTGACTGTTTTATAGGGTTTTTTGTTTGGTTTTTTTTTTGTAAAGTGACATTTATCTTTCTCAAGCAACAACAGTGATCTCCATAGCTATGCATAAAACAAGCTCATTTGAGTAGGAAGGATCAACATCAAGTTGGCCTAAAACATCTGGCCCAGAACCCCACAGAAAAGGTAAAAATTGCCATCAGCACACTGAGCTCTGCCATTCCCCAATTTCTCACTGGGAAAAAGCATCTCAGATATTCAAGAGCCTTGAGCAAGATGCTCTTATTGGCAATCCATCAGCTTCAAGTTTTAGATCACAACAACAGGAACTCTTGAGGGGAAGCCAGGGTGGGAGAGAGGAGAATATGAAAATCTATTTCACCTTTAATCTTGTAATTTCCAGACTTATTAGGTAAACTGAATTTATCCTGAGAAAGGTGTGAAAACTGTGTATCATGACAAAATTTTTGCTGAGATTAAGTCCTTAAATTATGGGAAGTATTCCAGGGAATCCAGAGGGGAAAAGATCAACTCTTTTACCAATACATTTGGAATTACTAAAATTAACATACAATCCTTGAAAGGCTGTCTTTGAAGAGGGTCTGAGATCTTGAGGCAAGATGTAGCTAAAGAAAAGTTTGTTTTTTCTTTTAAAAGTTCAAGTACCTGTTTTGGAGAAGCCTTCCATGTGTGAAAAACCATTGCAAGGCTAGTTTTCTCTACTCAGCAGCACAACACTTATACCTGCGTTTAGAAGGCTGCTGTGGAACCATGAATATAGTAGACTGAGTTGCAGCTTGCACTGGTTACAGATTTGCAGGTGGATGTTTCTTCCTCTGCGTTCATCTGCCTGACATAGGGGAAGGTACTAGCTGGTCTTTGTTTTGGATATGCAAATCTTCTTACCCCCAAGAGAAAATTGCATACTTTTACACTATGCACCATGTATTACTTCAGATCCCTGTTCTATATTACATATCACAAAGCTCAGAGAGAACTATTTATTCCCCTGGAATCTCTATCTATTTAAAGCTTACATCATCAGGAAGGCATTCAACTAACCAAATATTCGAGGTCATCACAAGACCAAGCTGTCCAGCCAAACCAGGTGGATATGCACACGTGTGCATATGTGTGCACACAGGAAGAACAGAGTTGAAGTAGAAATCTACAGGAACACCATTCCACAAAGAACGTAGTTCTGGGCTGTTCACACTATAGCAAAACCTATTATCAACTACAAAGCAGTGGAGACACTGAAAATGGAAAGATTTCTTTGCAGGTTATGAATGTTTTGGGTATTACTACCACAGAGGTCCATTAAGATATGCAGGGATTAGGACTTGCCATCAGAGTAGTTAGAAACAATAGTAAGATGGTCTTGCTTTACATTTTTCCTGGAATGAAGAGTTCACAACCTGCTGACTACAGCCAAAATGCTCAACCCAAAAATATCCACTGTATAGACTGAAGAATGGATTTCCCACTTGCCTGCAACTGCAGAGAGGAAAAGACGTCTTCCAAACAGGACCAGGTAAAAATTTTCCGAGGACAGCAAAGTAAAAAACTGAACAGCATATATACCAGATACATCAGCAAACAGCAACCTGTAGCTATATACTTACTTCTGTAAGAGGAGACAAGTCTGAAGGAAGATGGGAGGTAGGAATTGACTGCCTTTCTCCAGTATTTTCCTTTAGTTGGATTCATGTCTGAGTCCACTGAATTGCTCTTCAGCAGCCCTTACTTTTCTATGTTCAGTAGCCACAAGGACTTTGATGGTCTTAACGCAGCAATGCTGCTAAAGTCTTTACTATGCTGCAACAAAGCACCGATTCTTTCCAGAGTAAACAATTAAGTCAAATCTGTAATAATCTCATGCATGATTTTCATTTTCACAAAAGGTAAACAGTGGCAATCTAGCCTACTAAGCAGACCAAAATTTAGTCTACCTTCTCAAAGGGCAGGTACCAGTGCCCTTTGAGGAGTCTGATGGGAAAAATCTCTTTACTTAGGAGGAGCTCCCTTCTATCAGCACCTTCCAAGAATTTTCCTCTAGAAAAGCATGTCCTGTACTTGTCCATACTCCAGCCCCATTAAGAGCCATTACCTGAAAATCATGCCGTTAGCAGATTCCTTGCAGTTGACCCTGATCCCTGCCCTCAAGAAAACAAGCAGAACAATTGCCTTCCTGGATCCTTGGAGGACCCAAATGCTCTGTTGCCTACGCTATTTGTTATATATGCATCTGTGTACAAAATTGGAAATGGATCCAAAGGAAGCAGAATTACAATGCCTGGTAAAAACAGCCTTAGAGATTTATTGGTTTAATTTCTTGAGTAATATTTGATGGCATTACATCAAACCCTGTTTTTAGAAGGAAATTATCTCTAAAGCTATGGAATACATCTGTTTCAGTGCCAGAGAGTTTAGTCTTTCTTTCACACTTGTGACAAGAAAAAGGACTAAAATTCTACGGAAGCTTTCAATTATTTTTTTCTGGGATACAGCGGGAGACAACAGGATGCCAATCCAGGACCAATTCCAGAGGTACGCATATCATTTTTCAAGAGTTTGTACCCAGGATATTATAGCTTTTTATGTGTAATAAAGTATATCTTCCAAAAGGAAGTTAAGTCCAGGCCGGACCTGGCTCTGACGCGTCTCAGGGCACACAGTGATTCAATAGCTGGCCACACAGAAGATGAGCAAACCAGACATACAGATTTTCTTTCTGAACACTTCCCATTTGCATCTGATATGGAATGAGAGGTTTTGTTGAACTCAACTCGTACATTACAGGACCCTTACGCTCTCCAACAGCAAATCAGACAGCAGCTGGCACACAGTGCTTTTTTCCCCTTTCTTTTTTCTTTTCTATATAGAAATAGGGATAAAAACAAAACAGAGATGGCCTTGCACTAGTCTGTATTTATAATGCAGACACAAGGCATAATGATTTGTCCAGGAGAGCAACCTTTAGAGAATACACCATTTTCCCCAGTAGCTTCCATAGCTACCACATGACGCAACCATCCTGTCCTCTCAACTGCCTTTTTTATGTTCTTGCAAGGAGTCTGGCAAGAGATATCAGAAGTAAACGCTCCTGCAAATCTAACAAATCTGCTCCTGGTAACAAGAGCAGCACTGGAAGTAGGCACAGTGTGAGAAGTACTAATACACCAGTGAGTGTGCAACCCTGCTGGACTCATGTACATCTTTGACAGAGGTATGTATTGTAAGTACTGAAAGTTACTCAAATCGTGTATCAGATCTGTGATAGGTCACAATAAATTCAGAAAAAACAAGATATAACTTAGGTCCTGTATCATAAAATTTCAAAACTGAAGACGGTTAACTTGAGCAACAGTGAGAAACCAGATAAGCCTATAGGCTCAAGTGGCTTCTCAGCAGGAGTGAAGCACATCTGTTTTTACTGAGCCAAAGATCAGAATCTAACCTTTGGAAAGGACATACAAAGGCTTAGGCCCCAATACTGTTCCAGCAGCACAACCAAAAGTTGAGGGATAATGATAGGACACAGTTTAATATTGTCAAGTTCAACTAAAATTTTAATCTAGACCAACAAAAAGGACAAATTAATACAAGCTACAATAAGCACCTACAGCAAACTCACTTTCCACACAACTTGTTCACTTGCCTTCAGACCTACTTCAAAAACTAACACACAGATGAGCTCAGCCTGCTATCCACTGTGGATATCTACAGCTAAACTTCTTTTGCTCAAGAAGGTATCAGTTCCACAGCATGCCTTCTGTGCACCTTCTTAAGAGCAATATTCATTGCAACATCTATGTGCTAGGAATTTCACAGCTATGCTCAAAGCTCTTCCCAAAGTTTCCTAACTGCCCAGATCTACTACCACATTCAAATGGAGGCTCGACATAATGTACGCTAAGCAATGCACTTCACTTCTGTGCTTTTCTTACTCTTTTCTCAGCTGCTTTTCATCTTTCCTCTCCCACTCAAGACTTTTAGCTCCCTCCCCTTCAGAGCAGCAAATCGCTGCTGCTTTTGTCGTGGCACCAAGCACTTGAAGCTGAACACTAGCTTAAGTGTCAGGCGTTTTTTGTTGGAGTTTTTTTGTTTGTTTTTACTTGACTAAGCAGTACACCTACTTCTATCTGACATCTAATAAAGGAGAATTACAGGAGGTCTCCAAGCTTTTGTATCATCCACTCTCTCTTCCAAGCTTCTTCCTCATTTTCGTAATTCCATGTATCACTCAGAGAGCTTCAAACACCCTTATAAACCTCCTGATATCCCCAATATCACCTGCACTTAAGTAATACCTTTTTCTTTTACCTCGAGATGTGTTTTCATTTCTGAAATATATTCAGACCAAATAAGCTGTAATATCCAAGCTGTTTTATCTCAGTTTTTTCAGACACATTCACTGAATGTTTAGAATAACCATCCTATTCTTACTGGCTTTTAAGAGCAGAATAGCTTCCTGATCTAATGCAGGAAATCTAACACCAGTACTCTAATAATCCAGATAGCTAGTACAAGAAACTAAACAGAGCCAGCATAATTTCAGTCCACAGTAAGTGAAAGGCATGAATAAAAGGAATTTAGTTTCTAAAGTGCAAAATTATGTCATACTGCAACAGCTTTCTTAATTCTTGCAGTGCATAATGATACCTGAATGAGACTACAAATGCAATCATTCATTGGATTCCGAAACTAGCATGGCCTTTGGATCCATATCAGTTATACATGGGCACAAAGTATTCTCCCTTACCTTTCTTCTTTACTGAAAAAATAAAGCATTGTCTTATTTCTTTTTGCTGCTTTGATGAGGCTTACTTACCGCTTCAGAATTATCAATGAAAGGGTCTGTTTCATCATAACCATAACCTATATCAATTAGATCCTGCAGGCGATCCTTCCGATGTTTGTGGGGCTTTCCACCCTGAAAACAAAGCAAGCATTGTATCATTTGGGAGATAGGGAAGTAATGTACTAAAGTCTACAAAACATAAGGCATTGGAAGGGTGGTCATTCAGGGAATAAGCAGTTTTGCTTTCTTGGATGCTTCCTTGACGATGGTCTAGACAACTAACAAAAACTTGCACACAGGAATGAGTTCTGGCAAACATGCTTTACTATAGCCTCACCAGAATCATCCCCAAAAGGTATTCACTAGCCACCTGGTTTCTGTATGACACAGATTATAACATTTCCTAATTAGAGATGTTACACTATCCTATGTTTTTAAAAGTTAGCGGTAGGACTGTTAGTGATAGAAGGACTGGGATAATTTAAGTGTTATGTTTTTCAGTATGTTACAGCATCATTACAAGGAGAATACTGATAGTCTAGCATTCAGTAAATTGCTTCCCTACACAAGATCGATTGCTTCTCTGTAAAGAAGTGAAGAGCTTAAGTCAAAAGAGAAAAATATTGATCTGGTACTTGCAGATATGATGTCTGAGTTTTCAAGAAGTTACAACATTCATATGTTTAGTGACATATGACAGAACTGAACAAAATAAAATCCTCGAAAATGCAAGAACCATCAGCTCTGTTAAGAGTGGACATGAAATTGTTACTTCAGTAACTTAAAACCAGAAGCTGCATCACAGATGGGGCTCACTTACCTCCAGGAGACAGTAAACTTCACTTTAACCTCTAAGCACTTTTCTCGTGTGAAAGTTTTATTGTTAAATCAAGTCAAGTAAAAACTCCCACCTAGCTCAAACATTCAGGGTATCTAAACTTACACAAATGGAAATCTGCTTAGGATGTGAGGCCTATGAATTCACGAAAATGTGCTCCTGAAGCTTCTCTGCCTGTACTCTACAGTTCCAAGCACGTGTAGAACAAGTATGAGTCTTTTCAGTTCTGGCATCTAAATATCACAACCCACTTGTTACTATGAGTACGCAGACACTGTTCAAAAGAGGTTTCAGGTCTTTTATGGGAAGAGTAAGCATCTGAACACCTCCACCTTAACAATATTTTGCAAAAATTCAAGTTTGTAACCAAGTAAAGCATGCACTCTTTCTTGCAAGCAAAAAGGAATCTCTCAAGTATAATTAAATAAATTCAATAGTCCTAGCAGAAGAAACCCAAAAGTGAATTCTGTTTTTAATTCCAGTTTCCAAGATGTATTCCAAGCCTCGGGTTTCAGAGCTAAGTATTCCTAACTTTTCCTATCAGTCCTATCATCCCCTGCAGTCACTCAGCTGGTAAAACATCTGAATGACTGCATGTTTGCAAAAACATGCAGTACTTTTCTCTCTTTTTAAAAACAGTTTGAATGAGAGAAGAAAAAAAATCTTAGAAAAATAAAGGTAGCACTTAAGAATTTTGTTTAAACTCCAGCGCAAAAGTTTATGTAATTCTCATGATTCTGACTGAGGTGCCAGCAGGCTGTCTGAAGATTAGTACATAAACCATACTTCACCTCTACTCATCTCGCTAATGTGTAATGCAATCCACCTCTGTACCACATCTCCTGCTAAGCCCAAGGAACCACTGACATACTTATTTGTGAGTCCAAAATCCTTTTGCAGCAATAGCTATTCTATGATTTCACTGTATGGGCATTTAAAAAAAAAAAATTTAAAAATTCTCAATACATTCTGAATGCCTGTTATTCATAAAAAAATAATGCAGATACAGAACAAAGTTAACAACAAAAAAGTCTCATAATAGCTGAATGAATAAAAGCAGGATTAAAATAGTAACCTGTATTCAGACATATAGAAATATCTGAACCTTTGTATGTATAGTTAGAAAATTTCCTTCAGGCATTGCTCTACCCTGTTATGTTTAAGGAAGTGTGTTGTAAGTCCGTACAATCAAGAAGTTAAAGATGCAAGACCACAGCAGAAGAACTGAAGGGATTATCTGCATCAGTGTTTACTATGCAGCAGTTCAGGGAAGTTTTACCACTGAAGCTTTTCACCTTTCCCAAACGAGCTCCTCCAACCTTTCTGTCCCAAAACATAAGCAGTCATGATACTAAAGCAAATTAAGATGTCTAGTACTATTTGCATCATGGGATAAGAGGGAAGTTCCACTCAAATTAATGTCTAGTTTAAGGCTAGGAAAGAAGGGGTAGGAATAAATATTTCATTTTGGCAAAGAAAGTAATCAGCAAAATTGCCAAGGAATGCAGCAACAGAGGACTAACAACTGGGCTAACAGAAATTACTGAGGATAGTAAATAAAAAAAGACAACTGAAGAATCACTGAAAGACCTCAGAGTTGCTCTGAACTTAGTATGATAAATCATCAATTGAATTCAGTATCAATAAAAGCAAGGTAATCCACACAAAGTAAGTACAACCCAAACAAGAAAAAACATACAGTAAGCTCCCCATTTGTTATGCTGCTCAGGAAGCACTTGAGTTGTTACACACAGTTCTATGACATTTGCTCAACCATCAAGAGTGGTCAAAAAAGAAAATAATTAGGACTTATGAAAAAAGGAACAGAGAACAAAACTAGAAGTCATCATTATATCACTGATAAATCAGGGCATCCTACCATTAATATCCTTTCATTTAAAAAAAGAAATTAGAACAAAAAAGGGAACAGTAAGCCAACAAGGATGTTTAAAGGTAAAAAACACTGCTTCTGTACCGTAACAGAATATTAAGTCACTTCACCTGGAGAATGAAAGGGCTGAGTATAGATGATAGCATCAGAAGCACATGCAGCATGCAGAAAAATGGGAAATATTTTGCTGTTTCTTACAATACAGAAGCTATGGAGCACCAAGTGAACTCAGCAGGTTTTAACACAAACTATGTTTTCATCCAATAATCCTCATGGTACTTAGTGTCATGGAACACAAAGTGAAATTGAGTGAACTCAAAATGATCTGGCAAATTTATGGCAGAAAGCTATATGAAGAGTAGTTAAACCCACAGCCTTCGGCTTAGGGAGAAGTTAAGTCACAGATTGCTAGACAGGCACAGCAAAGTAATATTAATGCACAGTTACTGTAATACCTTCAAGTTGAGATTCCACTAGTGTCAGAGGACATCCATTAGAGGGACCTTTGTTTTGATCCAATAAAAAATTCTTACATTATCTACAGTATCCTCTGAGATTCAATATTATGTTTTTGCACCAGAGTTTGATTTTGTCTCGAGAATAATAGTAATCAAAAGAATCAAAGCGGGAACCATTCAGAACAGCTTTTCATGCTGGTGTTCAAAACGTGCAGCAATTGCAAGAACATTCTGAATAACCAAGTACTGATCTGATTGTAAGTGCACGAATTTATCTGAAAATAAGCAAAAAGTCTTCAAGGAAGACTGTTCTTCACTATCAGATTTTTCAGAAGTACTGCCACACATACTGTGATTAAAAAGATCCATTTTAAATTGATATGATATAGATAAGTAATACCTAATTAGTTTCAGGAGGATATAGTAGTTCCTGTAAATTTGAAAAAACCTCTACTTTCTCATACAACCAGTGATTACGTTTACACTAAAGCACTGTTAAAGTGAAGAAGATAATGGGTATCCACTACTTAGAATCCCTGCTGTAGTTTAAGCTAAGGGGCAAACATCGCCCCACAAGATCCAGAAGACGGCTGGATGCTGTCAGAGCATGAGCAATCGTACTGGGTCAGGGCAGAGAGATGCAGTTCCTCTGGGCGTGGATGCTAACTCGAGACTGATGGTTCTTGTATTTGAAGAGAGAAAGGACAGGGAGTATCTAACAAGAACTATTAATCCCTCACCACTCCTCCGTGCTTAGTGGCCCTAACCAAATATGTTGTTGCTTGTATGGAAGGCATTCCCCTTCCAGGAATTTTGTGGGGCTGCGGGGCATAAGGTATGTCAGAGAATGAGAGAAAGGCAAGAAATAACAAATGTACGTAGTAAGATATGCATGCACCATGAATTTAAAACTGTTCTAAAGTCATAGTTTGCGTTACCTACTGCTTTATAATAGTTAAAAGTATCTATTTGCCCCTTTGTGACTACTGAGCATTGTACTCAAGTTTTTACAAGTCTAATAACACCATGTTTTGTCCATAAATGTACATGTTTAGCTTTGATGTATGCATAAATATATATGTAAAATTACATTGCTTCCCCTACCACTCCCTCCTACATATATTGCTTTACATGCTCTACACTGACTTTCATCTGCTGTAGTTAAGCAACATGTTTCAGGACACTGTAAAATCCTTAACTTGTATTACCAAAATGAGTTTTCTAGAAAACTACAGTCAAAACATTTTTCTCTCACATTCAAAAAAATTATTTATCATTCAAATGAAAAGCAAACAGTATTCTGGAACTGCCTTCTCAATCCACTGGGTATACTGGGTTCCGTCAACCCCTCCACAGAAGATGGAAATTATTCTTTTCAGATTAAGGGTTTATTTTGTTACGTATCACAGCTAACATACCCTGAAATAGTAATTACTTCTACAGAATGTATCGACCAGGCACTCAGAGAAATCTACCTTTGCCAGAAAAAGAAAATCCAAATACATCAGACAAGAAAGATTTTAATATGTATATTAATAGCAAAAGATACAAATGACTGCTCTTGTTTCCCTTCTTTATTACTGAGGTGTTCTATTAGTAATCCAGAATATCAACATGCCTAAGCATGATGATGAGTTTTGATTGCCAGCTCAGAATTAATTACCCAACCCTACCCATATGAATTCTTAAAGACCTGTTTGGGTGTGGTTTTAGTCAACATTTTCTGATTTCTACCATCATTTATTAGTGAAAGCCTCTTTATGTTTCTACTTAGTGTTGTTCAAGTCATTCACACTACACTTTCCGGAGTCAGCAGACTATCTTTAGGCAACTGGCAGCGAGAAGATAAACTCATCAAGCAATGACTTATTATTCAACAATAGCCTCCTATGGAAGCATTTCAAAGTAGTCAGAAATTCATCAAGATTCATCAACATTTAGCCCAAACAGAAGAGCTGTTCAATAGCGCACAACAGCATTACATAAAAATTCTTTCCTCTGGCACAGTATTCATCATGAATATTGACCTGCATCTATAACTCATTTGTATTTATATAGGAAGCTTTTCCAGGAATAGCTTCACAAGCTATAACGTCCTATAGACAAATCTATTTAGCAGACTTGTCTAATAAGCTTGTAGCCGCTTCAAGCTGCTTAAATGAAATACAATGAGACAGTCAGCTCCAAAACGTACAAGTCATTTGACACTACATTAGCACTGCTATTCAGGAAAAAAAACCCTGATGTTAACACCTCTACAGCATCATAAGTTATCAGTATTAAACATTTGTTTGTTTTAGTACAGGTACAGTAACTCACGTATTTTGCCTCAAACTTCTTGGCTAGCATTTCCACTTCATGCCGCTCACGTTGTTCATCATTAAATGGATCTTCTGAGTGAACCGATTTCTTCTGAAAAATGCAGAAGTTAAATATTCATTCCATAAGAAACAAACAGTGCATCTAATAAAAAACTATTAAATGTCAATAAACAATGTTCTGATGACTAAGTAGTCAGAATTTATACAGAGTCCAAATACTTACTTCAGTCTCTAAAAATTAGTTTGACCTGTCCAATTATCATTCAGTTACTTTTCCTCTAATGAGAACGCAAGCAGAAAAGTTAAAAGGAAGACTCAGATCTATATTTTCCCAAGCATTCCACTACAACCTCAACTGAAAGTGTAAGCATAAAAGAACTATGTCCACTTGAGGTTCAAAGAGAAAGAACTCTCTCTAAACACAACTCCTTTTCACTTCTGCTTCCACTGGTGCCTCTTATTGGTGCTTTAATCCTTCTAGATACACAAAATGTACCTGGTATGCTGATCAGCAGGGAAGCAGCCAGAAGACTAAAAAGCTCAGGAAGTTAGAACCATAACTAGCGTAACTCCTTTAACTCTTGTACCGTTATTTTTTTCTTCACATAATTTCAGTAATCATAGCATGAATTCTGCAAGATTGCCACTATGGCAGCCACAATGACAACACAGATTTAATATTCCAGCTGTACAAATAAGCAGGAAGTACTCCCCCTCTTTTTTGTTTTTTATGTGAAAGAGGTTTTTAACTGACACAAAGTCAATGAACAGTAATGAAGGGTATACATAGTGTTTTTTTTTTGAAAGAGGATATGGCAGAAAAACAGGGCTGCCTTCTTCAAATTGGAGTTCATGTAGAACACAGTAATTGTTGGAAGAGGGGAAAGTACTAGGACACTGAAACATGGTGGAATGGAGTTCCATTTTGCAGAACTTTATGGATAGCAACTAACTTTACTGCATGTAGACCGCTCATCAATGAATAAACAAAGGTTTATGGTAGACTAAGTCAGAATGAAAAACAACACTAATTTCAGAAAAGCGAGATCCTTCTTCCACAGTATGAAAAGGCAACATATTGACTAAATGGTGACCAAATAATTACAAGTATCAAGACCGATGTAATGAGGAAGGCAAGATGAACAAAACTGTAAACACCACAGAATTAGCTTACATTTTCTAAACTGAGTACTTAAAGAAAAAATTAATACAGGTTATAGTTAATGGTTAATTTTTTCTTTAAGTTACATACTTATTTCCTGCAGGCATGATTAAATACAAAATATGGCTCAATTCATGCAACACCATTTTCTCTACTTTTAGCTGGGAAAACCTATTCCACATCTTTTCCTAGGCAAATGTTTGTTTGTGTGTATTTTTTTTTTCCAGTTGTGAAATGAGACAAGGTTGAGGCCAGAGGTCAAGCAAAATTTAACATTGAAGTGTTAACTTGCTTCTCTCCACCAGGCTCTCAAAGCTGTGGCTATTACTTTGATTAGTTAAGCACTACTGAAATCTCAAATTCAAGCAAGTTTCAGATTTGACAGTTTCTGAGGGCTCTGACTGACAGCTCTCAGACTTTGCAGTAACTTTAAGACATTACTATTTCAACAGCTTTACAAACTGCTTGACAGAAGCTGCCAACTTGGGCTCCTGACTTACCCACTTTGTTTTACGCACCAAGCTTCAATTGCATGAACAGAAAAGGGAGTGCACTTTCACTTCTGCCAGTTTTTAAAGAGGCAAATAAAACACTTCAACCACACTAACTTATTAACTCACATCCAAAAACTTTACATAAATAATTCCTATCAAAATAGGAACTCTACCAACAACTCTGTCATAGGATGTTCTCTTTATCAAGACAAAAAAAAAACCACAGGACAAGGACAGAAAAAGTTTTTAACATAAACATTTCCACTAGCTTCTGATTCAGGCTAGAAACCCAAATTTGGAACTAAAAAAAAAAAATAGAAGCTGCACTCGTCCTGTCAAATAAGTTTTGGGATTCTCTACCATTTCATTAAGAGACCTATTAAAGCAATGTTTGAAGTTATTCCTGTGCACCAGCCCTTGCCCTCCCAGAACAGCCTGGCTCTGGAGAACCTTTCCTGGTTGCTCCAGTTCCAAGCAAGTCAGAAAGACATGCTCCTGATTTTGTAATGTTGAACTTTAATGAGGCTAGGTATAAGGAAGTCAAGCAATTTCTTATAAGGGATAAGGAGTCAACAATAGCTTTCAGAAAACTCAATCTTCACCCTACAAAAAACAGTTTGCACAGCTAAGTTTATTTGAACTATTCATTTTAAACTGAATCATTACTAAAACAACAACAAATATTGAAATCCAAAACTCCACTTAAAACCACAGCAGTAACTGCTGACTAGTTACTACCTACTTGGAAAGAACAAATCTCAGATTCTGCAGAAAAGTGGTAGAGGGCAGGCGTTTCTTGGTCAAGCTTCACTTTAACATCTCTGCTGCATTAACTGGTATAAATCACCACAGCTATTCTACTCCACAAGCAGGATGAGTTTTCCTTTCACAATTTCTTTCTATTTTAGGACTTTGAACAGGTTACATAATTTGTTGGACTGAGAGTGACCGGGGTAAAAGCTCCTGAACTGTGCAGAGCAAATTCTCTTATAGTTGCTTTAACTATGACGGAGTCACCATGCAATAATTTTATTGCTGGGTAAAACGTGTTTCCCCTCTCTTTTCTTGCTGATTAATAGAAGAATTTTAAGTCCTCTCTAACATATCAGAGTAGTTTCTCCACCTTCTACCATACAGCAAGAAGTTAGACAGGCCAAGTTTTTAAAACAAGAGTGAAAGTCCAGAATCACTTTAAAAGGATCACAATTTATGACACCGTTTTACATAATCAGCTGATTGTAATCAGTCCAGCAACAGTCAGGCCATTATGATCCATTCATTTCAATTTGGACTCTACAGACAGCTAAAAAACATACACAATTTCTTATAAAGCATTTCTATTGCTATTTGTACCTTAAAAGCAGTCTCTGATGCCAATTGTACCAAAAATCCCCTAAATCAATGCTCCTCCCGAGAAGATACAGACTTTGCATTAGAACTACATAAAAAAAAGAAGCCCTCTTCCCCCAGACTATGTAATTAAGATATTACCAGCCTACAGAAAAAAGGCAGTTATGGAACTGGGAACTGCCAAAGGGAAAAGTCAACCTCCGCATAGTGAGCCACTTCTAAACACGAGCACAATTTTCACCTACATGCAGGAACTGCTCAGAAAGATGGCACTTCAGAGCAGCATGCTTATGCTACACCAATTCACAGGAGTCATAACTGGCAGTGTTTGCTGAGAACAGCTGTAGGACAGGATGAACAGAAGGAACCTTTTAACTTGCACCAGAAGATCTCAGAGGGATTACAATCAGTCATTGATTTTTCTGCCTTCCACATTTGAACACAGTCCAGTGTGTACATCCCTCCTACTACAGAACAAAAAGTGAGCAGGCTGCTAAGTATAGTTACAGCATCATCATCACCTAGAAACACTCTGGTCTGTAAAACAGACATTTTAACCGTTCTCGAGTTTGTGCTGGATGTAAAAATCCAATGGCGAAATCAAGACTGGTATTTGAGGTTTGCTTTTTTCACCAGAGCTATCACGACCTTCTCAGTAGTAGTTATTTCCTTGCCCTCTGCCCTTTCCAGTAAGATGTGAACTTTCTATAAAATGCTCTGTGTACTGGAATTAAGAGGAGCCACAACTATTTAAACCAAGTGCAACTTCACTGGTATCCTCAGCTCACTGAGTGGCTTCAGTGTGACCAGCCTAAGGACACGCGTCTCTCCATCCTACTTGAACACCGATTCCTGTTCATTGGCTAATGCTGCTCGCTTCCGAAAGTCGTCTGCACAAGCTCTTCTCCTTAACAAAGCAGTTCCAGTAACGGTTGGGTGGGTTTTTTTTCTGGTCGAGAGGAACAGGAAAAAAGGAAAGTACTTCTTTTTCTTGAAGTTCCTGCCAGTTACAGGTGAGGTTGTAGTTTCAACAACATGAACTTTCATTCATCCCTTCCCCCCCTCAAGACTGCAGAAACTCATCTCCAGGTCTGCTAATGCTCGCTTCACTTCTTCCCAAGGCCTGGAGCAGAGCCGGGCTAATAACTCTTCCTTTACCTGCACACAGCCTACAGACAATCCGGAAAACAGACCGGCACGGCAACAGTTTCATTCAGCTGCCAGAAAAAGCTGCCAGGGAGGGAGGATGCAGCGCTACCACTCCCGGGGCGGGCAAGCTGCGGGGCTGGGGGCTGGGCTACCCGGGGCGCACGACACCGGCGCTCCGCCGCCAGCCCCAGCAGCTCCCGTAAAAGCCACCCGGGAGCCCTCGGCCAGCTCAGGGACGACAAGAGCGAAGCCTCCCCTTCCCCCCACGGGCATAGGCGCAGCCTCAGCGCCAGGAGGAGCCCGGAGCGACGGCGAGGCCGCCGGACTTCCCGCCCCCCCTTCCCCCCTCCAAGGGCGCCGCCCCGCCGGGCCGGGACCACCCCCGAGCAGCACGGGGCCACCGATAACGTTATCGGCAAGGCCGGGAACGCGGGCCGGGAGGAGGAGGAGGAGGAGGAGGAAGAGGAAGCGCGGCGCAGCCCGACCCGGCGGGAGGGGAGGGGGAAGGGGAGGTCCCGTACCCGCGAGTCCCCGCACAGCAGCAGCTC